>WAAE01017320.1:13349-45531 GCA_013400495.1 Nicator chloris
CGCGCCGCGGGAGATTACGCGCCCCGCGGAGCTCACTTTCCCCGCCTCCTCCCCCGCCGGGCGGGCAGGGAGTTTGGCCCCTCTTCTTGCGGGAGGGCGAAGGTGCGCGCAACAGCGACGTGCCGGGCGGGGGAGGAGCGCGGGGAGGAGCCGCCGCCAGCACCTACTTTCACCGTAACGTGGGGGACCCGGCCTCGGGCCTCGGTGCTTCCCTGCGCCGCCCCGGGCTGGGGCACGACCCACCGGGCTGCGGATCCTCAGCCTGCTGCCCCCCCGTCCCCGCCGCTCCCGTGGAGTGCCGTGGCGCGGCTCCCACGCTGAGCCTAATCAGCGCATCCACGACGCCGGCGGTGATTTAGGGGTCATCCGCGAGCGGCACTTCAGGCTGATGAATGGCTCTTGGCCGCTGTCTGCCCTGATGAGGGTGTCTGCGTGCTCCTGATTGCAAACACTAATGAACTTACACGGCTCCGCTGCGCGTTCCCCCCACTCGGCAGGGCATGAAGCATCCCTCTGCTGCGTTTTGTTTTCCGCGGGGACCTATTTATTTTTATCAGGGGAAGGAAAGAATTTGGGGAAATAACCCGCAGCACCGCACCGCGCCTGGCCAAGCAGAGCCGGCGCCGCGGGCAGCCCGCCCGCCGAGGCTCTTCGGCGCTGCCGGCAGCCCGGGCGCGGCGCGGCGCGGCGAGGCCGNCCCTCGCACGGGCACCCGCAGCCCCCCCGCCCGGCCTTTCCGCCGCACCCCGGCAATTTTCGGAGTTGGGCGGAAGCCGGGTGCCGAGTGACCCGATTACAGTTTAACATCTGCTTTTAAAGCCATTTCTCCGCGGTGTACAAAGGCGCTTCTGCTTATTTTTCTCCCCGACTCCTCAGCAACCTCTCGGCTTAAAGTAGTAGCTGTAACTTTTCACATACTGAGATGTTACCTACCTACCCATCTAGGACCGCTCTCTTTTTACGCCTTTATCCCTCCCTTTTAAACTCAAAGGTGTTTCACACACAAGATGCGAAACACCCGGAGAAGTTAGACAGATGAGCAGCTTTGAACGTCTAGCTGGCTAGCCGCTGCAGTACTTTGATTTTCCTAACTTTATCCACCACATCTCTGACTCTGTAAATGAAAGATGCACGACTGTGTTATCTTAAACGCTCCCAAGGAAAATCCCTGTATTCCTCTGTCCTGAAATAACTGGAAATACCTCCTAATCATGGAAACGTTTCTGCAGATGTAACCAACGGGCATTGCGAGGGGGCTGTCTATGATCAGTCCAGCAGTTTTCTCTCACATGCCCGTGTTTTACCCCTGTGTTTTCCTTTGCATTTGTACTTTGCTGGGCTCGACCCGACAGACAAGGTGCCCGGGTATATAAACTGATTCGACAGTGCTGAGGTCAGCATGTGGGAATTATAGCAGGTACCACACACATAGAGCCAGCATCACACAGCACCGTTATACAGCACGTGCAATGGAAAACCACAAATGTTTCAAGCCTTTTTAAGTGTACATCCAGTGTGTAATTCATAATATTGAGCACACAGAAAGAAAGAAAGAAAAAAGTATTTTATAATGGCAATGACGTGTCTTCATCCCTAGAAAAGCTGTAATAAAAGTAACTACTTTTAAATACAGGTTTGCAAAACTATTTTCAAGATATAACAGTTAAAACAATGGGATTGAAATGAATACTCTCCACTGTCTTCGTGGGTGGCTCTGAGGTGGTGGCATTTCATTTCAAGAAGTAGGATCCACAGAGACTTCCCTAGAGAGAGTTCTGTGCAGGTAAGTGGAGAGACAATACAGGTAGAACTGGAATCATCATGACCTTGTCTTTCAAACAAAATATCCTACAAAGGGTTCCTTATCAGAAAGCACTCCAAGTGTGAAAATGGGAATTGCACAAAATTCATTGTTACAAAACGCCTATAGCTAGGCATACAGGAACAATCAACCCTGAACTTACACCAAATGCTGTAATTGTTGATGCGTACTATAGAAAATAGCATTTCTGCTAAACTAAAAGTAAATTTTGTAGACTCAGGTTTTTACTGACAATATTTTTTCTTTTGGCTTACAGTGCTAACACAATATTTAAAGTTATGTTTTGCAAATGCAAATTTAAAGCACTATATTTTGCACTACTACTTCATCCATTTGCAATACCTTTGCTAGATCCATTAATCTAGTACTAATTTGAACTTTTTACTGCCCTCAAATACACTGAGTTAAGATGCTGCTTTATGATAAATAGAAAGATAACATCGTGCTTTCCTTGTGCAAAGCCCACTGGATAGACAACAGAAGTCAACTACTTACTGATATACATTTGAAGTTCAGAGCAAGTTATTTTGGTACTCTTAACTTGGAGATCACTGAAGCGGCATTACCAGGCTTACCAAAATTTAATTAAATTTCAGTCTTTAGAGTTAAGTTCATTTGAAAAGTGTGCAGGCACATTTGAGTTAGAGCTTTGTAGGAAATGATCTTCCTAAGGTCAACTATTAAATGTGACTAAACTCTCTAAAATCACATGGCAGCCACTCCTCACTCTTTTGGATTTTTTGGATTTCCAGTAAGCTCACTATTTCAGTACACAAAGAACAAAAGGGTATGCATTCCTCATGGACTATGAGATTATTTTAATATATTTTTTTTTCCCCCGGATAGGACCATCAGTAAATCTTTTTGGACGGTGGGTGTTACTGAGAGGAAAGAGCAGGACGTCCTCTGATGTGAGTCATGTCGGCTCCTGCACTAATCTACCAGTAACTCCAAAAGACGACACACATTCAAGACGTTCTTTGCAAACTTCCTAAATTGTTCTTAACGTGTCCTTTCGTACTTGAACGGTAACTCGGGCTTTGCACAGCTTATCGGCACTTTCTGGTTCCAGGACTCTACGCTCTTTAGGATACTGGCACGTCTGAAAATAACCAGATCTCAAGATCTCTGCATTGTCAACGGTCCTGGATCTACAGCTCATGGAGGAAGAAATTGTTTCTAACCATTCATTTTCTTTCGGTGTAAGAGTCAAGATGTGCTTTAATGCAGCTAGGTAGGATTGCCTCTACGTAACGGAAACAACTAGCAGCATTACCCCGCGTCAGGGTACTTCATAATCACACTCTAATTAAAAAAACAAAACAAAACAAAAAAGTCCTCCTTTCGACTCAGCCTTGCTGGCTGGTCAACAAATGGCAACAACTGTCCCCATTAGTTCGCGCGGTCAGCTCCTCGGCTCCTGCAAGCCCCGCGAAGGCTCCGAGTTCGCAGCCGCTCGAGCGGCCGCTTTCGAGCTGTCGGCAGAGCCGCCTCTCTTCCCTCCCCGGCTGCCCGGGCGGGATGGCTGAGCCCGGGCGGGATGGCTGAGCCCGGGCGGGGCCAGGTCAGAAGGTGTCGAACCGGCCGTGACCGCGCTCTGCCCTAAACCCCGGAGAGAATCGTAGCCCTCCTCTGTGGGAACGGGGACACTTTGGGAAGAAAGGGCCGCCCGTGCCGCCCCGGTGCCAGGGGGAAGCCCGAGTGCGCGGGGCGCAGAGTGACGGAGCAGCGGCTGCGGACACGCGGGGCTGCGCGGGGCTCGCACTCTCCGTGGGAAGCGCTGCGCGGTCTCGCCCGTCTCACCGCCAGCAGCAGACAGACAGGCACTTTTTCCCCGAGTATCGAGTTGCGGTAAAATTGTAAAACAAATATTCTAATCTGATCACTGACAAAGCCATAAAATTAAATAGCTGTCTGCAGAGGGAAATATGTCTTAATTACCTTAATTAAAGCAAGATAGGGCCTTACACACGTTCATTTTGAAGCCACTAAACGTACTGATTATCATACAAATCAACCTTTAAATGGGGGTCATGCTTTTCCACTACATTAGTTTGTGTTCCACTGCATAAAACAAAGCTATATGGGAAGCTGACCTCTGGTGAAAATGATGCACTTCAGCTGCACAGAACTGCTGACCCTCTTCACTGGGTCCTCAGGAAAGAACCTGAAGGAGTTTGCATACGATTTGGAATACAAAAATGCCTTTCATAGTGTGTTAACACTGCATTAGGAACTACTGCCTGAGCTAAACTTACGGCCTTAAACGGAGGCACATAATCATTTAAATCACCTTGTATTCCTAAGTAGGAGCCATCACAAAGCACCGTTACTGCCATCATTGTGTGAGTTAGTACACAAGGCCATGAAAAATGTAAGATTTGTGTTTGCTGGTATAACACTTTGCCAGCAACTATAGCTGGGGGTAACTATCCATATTATGCTTTAACAGGAGGAATGCAGAATATTTATAGCAATTCAGAAGTCAATACACAGACCTTATATGTACATACCAAAATTTATGTAAATAAGTCACATTCAGAATTTATGATATTTACGAGAAGAAAGAGGCCTTGTTTTACCTAAGCTTCATAGCCATAATTAACATTTTTGTTTTCCTTTCTAGCTTTCTAGAGAAAAGGCATATTTAAAAAAATAACAAATCCCACCAGAAAATTGTTCAGATTTAGGAAATGTACAGAAAAGATGATTTAAAGAAAAGCACATCGAATGAGGAAAAAAGAAACCGAAAGTGTTTTTCTGTTGTCTGGTTCTTTCCTTTTCTTCTTCTCCTGTGCCATGTACTCCTTCTAGCAGAAGACATCACTAACAAATGCAGTCTGGGAAAAACACCTCTCTAACCAAAAGCTCTAACAGCAATCTGCTATTTTATTGTGATAATTTGGATGTTAATTGCTCTGATGTGCCAAAACAGAGACTTTATTAAAATACTACTAGTTAAAAAAAAAAAAAACAAACTAGACTCTTAATAGTAAAATATGTTGTATTCAAGATGACTGCTTTCATTCCTGGAAGACAAAAGTTCAGGCAGTGGAGTGGTAACAATCTGTGTTTGTTCCTGTCTGCTCAGGAGAACTGTTTCTAATTGATCTGGCATGGAATTTAGTTGGAAATGTGTATGTTGCAACCTAAGCACAGTCCCTGTATGCTTTGTAAAGTGATCACCATATGGGCCTTATTTGAAACATTTGAAGGTTTTAGCTATTAACCTTGTTTAAATTGTGCTGTAAATTCAACTCTCTGAGCTGAAAAATATATGTAACTGTGCGTATATCTATCTATATATAAATCTATATGTGTCTGTATGAATACAGACATACACACGCATATATGCATAAACACACATGAACATCTACAGCCATACATGCCCATCGACCATTTGAGGTATCCTGAACATGTGTCAGTTATTTACGTATTATTTCTTATTAATAAAGGTACTAATATTTAGCAAATCTGTTGAGTGAAAATATTGTTGTGAAACAGACGTGGCTGATGTTACAGAGTCATTAACTGTAGATAAAATGTTAATATTTGGGAGCATTTTTGCATTCATTTTTTGGTGAAAAAAAATAATCAAATCTATTTCCACACATCAGAATATTTTTTAACCACCATTCTGATGTCACAGAGATTTAATTAAGAAAGCCCAGATAAAGCAAGTTCTTTCACAGAAAACTCTTAGGAGACAATGGTTAACTGTGATTCTTTCAATCGTAGGGCCAATCATCATATTTTAACCCTCAAAAATCTTAATAGTGATTTCTTCTTCTGAATGTAAAATGAATGGCTCAGCTTTGTAACAGGTAATAGTGCTAAGTTATGAATGCTGATGGCCTTCTTGTACAGCCTTAAATTACATTGAAAAAGATACAGTTTCTTTAATTAAAAAAGCTGAACTGAACTAATCCCTCTAGCTGAAAAAAGAAAAGTTTTAAGCAATCTCTTTCTGCTCTGGGAGAGAAAAGCAGACAATACCATAACAGATCAGAAACATAAGCTATAGTGTGCAGCCAGGAGCACAGCAGGGAACTGAATACTGCTCCGACTGTGTCATTTTTTAATCCCCCATCCCAGTTTTCCCCGTCTGACCTCATGCTGAGATGAAGTTATCACAGAAGACAGCTTTACTCTTACCAATGAATCCAACCCTGGATCTGTATTATCCTCAGCAGATCAAAACACCGCTTTCATCAAATAGCATTATCTGCATAAAAGGCATGCAATTGCCTGATAATTTCACCCAAACTATGCTATTCATTTAAAGGACAAGAAGTGAAATGTAATTCATTCCTTTTTTTCCCCCTGGAAAAGCTAACTTATACTTCACTCATGGGAACTTTTCTTTTTTTAACATGAGATCCCAAGAAGAAGTCCATTAAAAGTTTCCCTCTGGTTTACAATTAATTGTTAGAGTACCCCTGTGCTGTGTGAGTGACACAAGTGTAGTTATGCAGAAAACTGCCAGGGACAATTCACAAAGCTTGCTGTAGCCATGATACTGATTCCATTAGCCATGGTCCTGCTAACCCTAATAATCAAATCATATATGGCATAATTATAGCAGCCTACAAATAAATAGTAGCTGATGGTGTTTACAGGACTTTCCTACAAATGGAAATTTGAAGTGTAATAATTTTGCCCTACATCAGAAAGGCTGTACCACAAGATCCTGAAATATCTTTGCTAATGTATGTGTTGTTTATAAAATCTTGTACATATATTAAAAACTCATGCTGGTGCCTTGTCTTCCAGAAAGCAAAGCACACAATATTATGGCTCGCTGGATTTATTGACATACAAAAAATATTAAAGTCATGACGGAGGTGGGGCAGGTCACTCCAAGTGAGTGCTGTTATAACATCTATTGTACTTGGACTATTACATGAACTCTGCTTGTTAAACTATTCTTGGTATTCATCTGCTTGTAAAGGGCTCATGCATATCTCTTCCACAATACAAAACCCCTGAAACCTAAAAATAATATGTCCTTTTTAAATTTTGGTTTTGTTTTCTAATACCTGTTTGAAAGAGTAAAGATACTTTTGTGTTGGAGTCTTGTGTCTTCCAGGTTGTTGGGAAGAGGTTTTTGTTTCTTGAATAGCAGTGTTTATGTTCAGCATCAGAAATAAGCACTGATTTGTATCTGGCAGAGGGAATTCTCCCTTTCTTTTTCTAATAATACAAAGGCCTTGGAATATCATGGGACTGCAAATGCTAAACTGAGTACCTGTTATGGCCTAAATATTACCTACTCCATACAATGACAGTTACCTTTTTTTGGGACCACTGGACAGGTACTGTCCTCTATTCAGTGGATAATTTTTTTTTTTTCCCAAGCATGTCTTTGATACTTTTTAAAACAGGAGTTCTTTGAAGTGGCTCAGAGGTTTGGAATCACAGGAGTTGCCTCAGAAGAGCTGGATTATTGAGCCTTACACAGGCACATCACACATTTACCATGGGGCTACAACCTCTCTGTGTACACACAGACTCTATGGAACTTTATACTATAAAAAAATACCAGTTAAGTTCACAACTTTTTGTGCCTTTTCAGCTTCAAGATAGAACGCTTTCCCCCCCCGATTTCACAGAAGCTTTGGATGTTTCAGTGCTTCCTTATAAAATTAAAAAATATAAATATATATTCACTTTCCCTGCCAAGTGTTACCTTACTTTTTAATGGAAATGCTTTCCTATCATAATTTATGGAGGATTCTGATGCAGGAACTCTCTATCTGAAAGCTTGTGTCCTTTTTCCAACTGTATCAGCTAATGAGAGAAAAATAACCGTGGTTTTCTTTTTTTACATAACCACTTCCCATTTATTCTCAGAACATCTCACTTATGGCAATATAAATGGTGTATTATTATTAAAGATTAATGTATGCAAGTACACTTTGGTTTGGATCCGTGTTCATCAGCATTATTTCCTTGTTTGTAGGTTTTATTATGTGTTGCCATGGCAATGGAATGTAACTTCTTACTCTAATAGATATAAAATATATATATATATAATTATTTGTTGTGGTTGAAATGGCTTGTACCCCTAGGCATTCAAAGTAAGATTTTTGTGGGAAAAAAAAGAGCATGGGCTGAAAATGCTGATTTCCTGTATTGATAGGGTATTATGCTACATATGTTGGTAGAATCACCTGTAGTGCCCCACAGGCTGTTAGCAACTATGGGGTCTTCTTTCTGTTCGTGAAAAGCAGAGCAATCTGATGGTGGAGGAACTTAGGAAAAGGAGGAGTCCTAGTCAGAAAGCAAGATGTAAGCTGCCCTTCCTCCAGGCTTCACGGCTCCTTCTTACCTACAATTTGTGGAGCAAGGGGACAGATAAAGGGTAGGTCAGCTCTAGAACCACATCCTGTGCAGGTACCACGGATGAAGATGAAAGAGTAAGGTAACTCCTAGTTTACTAGGTAGGGATCTTGTCTTAATCCTTCCCTCTGTTGCCAGACCATGGCAGCTATAACCAAGAGTTCTGTTAATATGGCACATTAAGTGCATCACAGCCTATCAGCCTTACCTTTTAAAAAGTTACACAGAATATAATGCAGAAAGCCAGTCCTCTCAAGAAAGATTTTCATTTAGGAAAACCAAGGAAGTGACACAGAAAACATTGATAAATACGGAGAGCAACCAAAAGCTTTGGCACAAATGCTAATATTGATGCTCTTGTGCCAACTCTGCTAGACTAGAACTCAATTTTTTAAAATTTACACTATATCAGGATGTACAAATTATCCTCATTCTGGATTTCCAAATCCTTTTGTTCAAATATGTTTGTTTTTATGGCTTGTGAGAAGTTCACAACACATTAAAAATACAGTTTCATTTTGCTTGTTTGTTTTAAAAACTGAAATAAATGGAATTGAATATACAGAGTTCTTAAAACACTAGAAACCAAATATGGACGCTCCAAACATCTTCTGTGATATACACAAACACACACAAAAATTGTCTACGGTATAATTATGACCTCAAATAGCAGTTCAGAACAGAATTGACTTCAGCCACTTAAAGTGATGTAAACTTGGAGTCTGTGATATTCACCTCAGATTCAGAACACGACTTCCATATGCACAAACATCACCATTTGAGTGGGTCTCTGTACTCTTTTGCATATTTCCCCTCAGCACTAGAGAACCACCAACAGTTGATACAGTTTTGAGGCTGATACAAATCTGGACTTCTGTAGTCCCTCCCATCATATGCTTTCAACGTTCTGTTTGTGTTTTCTTTCAGTTGTCTATTAAACACGACCTCTATTAGTTGAGGTGATGTTTAAACACCCACAACTTCTGGATGTATGAGTTCTTTCTGCTCCCTTTCTTCCAGAATTTAAATATAGAAAAATGACCTAGAAGGGAGGATGACAACAGAAAACACACTTTTGCTTTCTCTAGCTTCATATTTTCAGCTCTCAGCTCCTACCATAGCAATGCAATATTTGTGCTGCTGATTTCATGGCAGTGTAATTGCACAAAGTATGTCTGATTCTACATTACTTCTGAATTATACTGGATCAAGATCACATCCACAATAGTGCATTCATCAAAGCTTTCAAGAGAAGATGAAATGGCAGAATCATTCAAGAGCCAAAATTGTCATCAGACCACTGAACACCTATGATGTGGTGATGATTTCACAGCAAGTCTCTGAATTCAGACAAAAGGGTTGAATCTTAGAAAACCTAAATACCAGTTCAGCACTAATGCCAATTCTAACATTTGCCAACTCAGAGAAAAGCTGTACCATCATTCTGTGAACAGGACTTACAACAAGGCAAAATGGAAAAGGAAATAGTTCTACAAAATCTTAATTTTACAACCTAAATCTACTTGGAAGCTTTCTAAAGCACAGAGCTACAGTTCCTCTTTCTTAAATATTCAGTACTTGTAGAAAACTAGTGAAATTCTTTGCATATGCACATTATAAAAATACAGCTTTTCTGTTCTTACATCAGTCATAAAGAAATGGAAAATTATAAAGAAGCAGCAGAAGAAATCTATAGCTCATGTGCTGGCAGCACTAGAGCTCTGCATTTATATTTTTCCATTATAAAATAAATAGTTCTCAAAATAATCTCAGAACAATAAACTTGTAGTGTCTGTCAGAAATAAGTACATCACGGAAATTTAAAAAAATAGATAAAAACAGCTCTTGATTCAGTTTTTATGTAGCTTATGACTTTCTCGAGTATTGCTGCAAAGGCTGTATTTGTACAGCCTGCCACTTTGGCCATTTTGGGTACTGTGGCAGAAGTACTTTCTTCCTCTGGCAGCCTCTTCTCTAGTACCAAACTTAAGCTACTCATCTTCATTTTAAGATCCTCCAATTGCCCTTTTCCATCCTGCCAGTCACCGCTTTCCTCCTGTCAAGAGCTCAACACCCATGTCAGCCTGGCATGATACCAGTAGCTGTTGCCAACTCCTAAAATTTCAAATGCATCTCTCTGCCTTTTTTTATTTTTTTTTCTTTCCCCCATGATTCCTCTCATACTTTGGAGAAATTGTTCTTAGAGATTTTCTTTCCCAGGATAAGTTCAAGTTTGGGCAGTATTTGCGATTGTGCTGACCAGTATTCCTTGTGCTGCTGTGCTGCCATTAGCTGCACTGCCTTGTTGCTTTTGTTTAATGCTTAGAGAGTAAAGTTCCCTGGAAGCAGGAAAAGTCTTTTTCCATTTATGCTACATCTAATGCAGCGTGTCTGAGAGCTCTCACAGTCTGAGTGCTCATCGAAGCCATGGCAATACAAATAAGTAACAACACTGCCAATAATCAAATTCACACACCACTTCCTTTGGTAATTTGATAATAGGTTCCATGTCTCTACTGATAATATTCCTCATTTTTCTGTTTTCTATATATGTAAGGACTACTTTGGCTTCAGGAAGTGCATCTGGGATGTGTTAATCCTCATGTCAATTCCAAGCTATTTTGACACATATACTTAATACACCCCAAAATAAGATGTGATATGCAAAGAGCAATCAGATTTCTATATCCATCAATAATCAACCAATGACATTAATAATCAAGGCTGCCCATGTAACTGTAATTATGTATCCTGCTTTTAGATATAAGGATACTCTAATGATCAAATACTTAGCTTTTGTAGAGGACAGTCCTATTTAGAGGAAAGGTAGTTAATCACTATTTAGTTTTATCCCCTACAATCAATAGATTTTGCCATATCTTCCTTACTACATGCCACCAGAATTATGCACTGAATAAAAGGGAGTTGGCCTTTGATGATCCTTGTGGGTCTCTTCCAACTCAGGGTATTCTATAATTCCATGGAAACATCATCAGTTCTGTCACAGGCAGCTCTGTGCTACCGTGGACGTGATGCTTTAGTATTTTACATAGAAAAGAAACCCAAGGGGGCCCGGAATACAAATTCTAGAATTGTTTGGATAGCACAGAAATTTTGGGTGCCTAATCTGAAACCCACAAGTAGGCCTGAGACAGAAAGCAATTGGCAATGCTTTTAAAAGATACCTAACCCAGCAGAGCCAACTGTGAACAATGGGCTTGAGCTACTCACCCCTAAATACATAAAAACCTTTAGCAGATGCAAACTGATTGCTGTGTTCCTCAGGTGACATGTTATGTTCCCTAACCAGGAAATCATCTTTTGCCTTGCAATCCATCACAAACATACAGTAATATTTTTCAACTTAAGGAGAAAAGATTCTAAGGAAAACCCATTTGATACAATTTGATATTTGGTTCATCTCTATAGCAGGGCCACTTTGTGCATGAGGCCATTGTTTAATTAAATCATGTAACAGCACCACAGAAATAATATTTCACAGGTAGGCACCTGCAGTTCGCTGTTTCCTACTTGTGGAATATAGTTTTGCAAATTTCAATAGTAATTTATTTTATTCTTATAACTTATGAGCAAAATACCAAAAAAAAAAAAGAAAAACTAATTTGATGGATAAACATTAGCTCTCACAATAACTACGAAGAAATTTTAGCCTTTGGTCAACAGATCTTTATCAGCTAAGAAATTTATACGATGGTAGACTAAGGAAAAGAAACATCTCCCTATTCTCTTTCTATTCAGTTTCAGCTGTCAGTTTCTTTTAAATGCTTAGCTTTGGAATTTGCTACAATAAAATAAATATCAAATTTCAGTTTGAAACACCATTCCTAGGGGAAAAAAATCTGAAAGTAAAATGCTAACCAAAGTTAAACAATCAAATTGAAGGAATACTTTTAATTTTTGACTTGGGGAAAAAAAGAAGTTTGCATTAGCAAACTGATTCACACTCTCTTTCCCTGGTAACTTTAAACCTCTCCATTATTCTGTTTCAGTTCTACTTGAAACAGTCCTCTTCTCTCTTTATTTTTTCTGTGTGGACATCAGACTCAATCAGTGATCACTGAGTCAGCTTCCCTGAGGACACGCACTAGGTCTCCATGTACATCCCCTCCAGTTCACACATGTCAGACACAAATCCACTCTGCTTAAGCTCTGGACTTTTTTCCACAGCTTTGTCCACCTCAAATTCCTCTTAATGCTCTCTCACACTTGCAATACTTTCTCTTCAGCTTTACACTTTAATTGACCACAGGAGATGTGTGGGCATCGGCTCACTAAAATATGACTGTGCTGGGACCAGCAGACAGACTGCAGTTGAAAAAGAAATCTCTCTTTATTTTAAATTCCATTGCTCATCAGCAAGTGTCCTTTCAGAAACTAGACAGAATGGCTGAGAGGACTTTCTTTTTTTTTTTTTTTCAAATTTTAAATAAGAAATACTTAGTTCAGACAGTATCTTCAGAAACCTCATCTTCCAAAGAAGACACTTCCTTCCCAGCAGGGGACATTATCCACTCCTTAGCTCCACTGTACCTCTCCACTGCTGCTGGTTGTCAGCTGGTAAGGTTTGCATAAAAAGAAGTTTCTACAGTGTACCGCTATCAGTGAAGTGATTCAACTTAACCTTGGCTCTTTGAGTAGCCCTTGTGGCATCATTCTAACCCATTTAATTCAAAATAACCAGAAAATGAGTGGAAGATTTAATCAGACCATTTTAGCCTGTACGTAACTACACAGAAGTGACTTAAAATTTGTCTCTCCTGCACTATCTTTGGATTTTGCAAAATGGGAAGAGGTGGCCTAACAGAAAGTAAATTTAATTTTTAATGTAATTCTCAAGAAAAGGAAAAGAAACATTTTAGGAAACAAAGTTTTGAAACATTGCATTCAAAACCAGTTGGTTTTTAGGCAATTTGCTCATTCAGCTTTTGAATGTGCTAAACACTTAGTATTGAGCTGATAGATTTGAGACTGCTTCGTTTGCTGCATCTTAAACTTTTTCTAAAAGATGCTTTGTAACTTAGCTCACCAAAGGATAAAATGAGTTACTCTTTTGAATATTTTATGTGTCATCTCACTATTTTGACACAAACTTTCAGTAGGATATATTGCATATTCAGCTACAATACTCCTAGCTATGTTTCTACAAGTGGTGGAAAATAAAAAACAGAATAACATATATCCTGTATCATTGTGACAAGGTCTAGGGGAAGACCTGAATGAACAAGAGGAAAAGTATCAGCAGTGCTTACAATCCTGAAAACAATGTCTCTAACCACATGTTGAAAGTGCTAGAGTTCAAAAGGCTGTATCCTTATCTCTGCTAGTGCTTTTTATTCTCCTGATCCTCCTTCCTACTTTTGTTTGGCCAGATTGTTGCTTCGCCCTGTTCTCGTCAAGGGAGAGAAATGGAAGTTTTATTATGGGGCTTTCTTTGATTAGCTGTGCTGACCAATGAGTCTGAGCACAACCATTGATGAAATTAGAGGAAACATTCCTTGTCATAACCAACATGCTGGCTGATTTTCACACTATATTGAACGCTGCTTAAATTTGGCCTCCCCCCCACTTATGCCTCATATTTCCACATTATGTGTGGCATAGCTTATAGTAAAACAAATAGATATCAGGATAACAAGCATGAATCTTCATATTTAATATTTGTTACAAAAACCCCCAAGAGATAAAAAAAACAAAACAAACCCTTCTTGAACAGGAAAAAATAATCTAGAATAAATAAATAGATGAGTGAACCAATTCAGCTTAAGAGAAAACTACCATGAGTTAGTTGAGAATTTGAAACACTTAGATAAGAAAAAAATGGCTTGGCTTACTAATCTCACTTTGCACCAGTTACTTCACTTGTAACAGCAGCAGCTTTAAAAAATACTTAATAAAAATCTATCCAAAAGTTATGCTGGGGAAAGAATCAGTTTTTAAATTTGCCTTGCCATGGCTCCATTAACTATTTTTTCTACTTCAAAACATTTTTCCTAAGTTTATGGGAAGGAATTAGTCACCTTTCTTTGTTGCCATTTCATAGAAATGTCAGTTACAGCTGCATGCCTTTCCATCAATGCATAAATAACTCATGTTTGTGTATTTTTACAGTATATATTACCATTTTATAATTAAATGTTAAATATTTTACTGGTATTTGTATTTCACTGTGATTTGTACTGAGCACTTGCAGTGTTTCTATTCACTAGAATATTTTATTTAAATGAATTTTTAAAATTATCCATTGCTTAAAAACAGTATTGCTATTTTGTATGCTTATTGTCTTCCTTTCGTTACTGTGACCAACATTTAGTCTGTTATAATGTAATATCATGGATTCTGCAGGACTTTAATCCACCTTTTATTTTGTAAATTAAGAACAGGTTCCAGACCTCTCTTTGCTGGAAAGCATCTCCATTCTAACTGTATAACCAGTTGGTGAACTTCTCTCTTACAGAATAACCACTTTGATAGTAAAGTCTCAACAATAGTTTAATTGCATTCTTTTCTGCAGTGCGCTCTACTACATCTGTTCTTACCTGGATATCTTAAATTCTACCTACTGCCCAGTATTACAACTGGAAAAAAAAAAAAAAAAGAAAAATGATACACACAAGAAAATCTTACTGAATCATTTCTCTTGGCATGTGTGAATTTTTAAAGTCTGAAATTAGCTGCTAACTGAAATGATACTGTTTTTTACACAGAACATAGGATGCTTGCTTCCATGCTCATAGCTAAAATATGGAGTGTTCTCCTTGGCTCCTCTTACTGCCAGCACACAGCTATGGTCACCCACCACGCAGGCTTGCAGCACTTAGAAGCTTAAAAGGCTAGAAGCCATGCAAACATATATTGCAAATGTCATGCTTTGGTATTAACAAAACTCAAGATCTACTTACAATTTTCCTCCTTTAATTATTCAGTGTACTTGTCATTATATATGATTTTTGTTTATTGTTTGAATTTCTCACAACTTGGGTAATGGAAATTAATAAAGCGTTGCCCTTGCATATTCTTTGTGGCAAACATTAGGATTTCATCAATAAAATACGTGATTAAGAACAAGATTTTTTAGTGGTCAAAACCCCCCGATAACAATATTTTTGGTACTTTTTCCTTACACTTCCTTTCTGCGTAAAATCCTCTTCTAATGATACTATCAACATTTGGCCTAATATAGATTAAACCCTGCATAAATCAATCTTAATATTAAAAATGATCAAATTTATTCTAAGATTTTCACCAGACAATATGTGCTTATACTTTGTACAAATGTGCTGTTTCTTCTCACTGTCAGCATCCTCTGCCCACACTGACATTTCCCACAGAGAAGACCAATTAATGTCCACTGTCATTTCAGTTATTGTATTGTATGACTACTTAATCATGTTCCAGCCCAGAGATTCTCTATAATTTCTTCTCACCCTCGCCTTCCACAGTAGTTATCTCTGAGGAAATTTTCATTTGGTATTGAAAATTGAAAAGAGGACCTAAGAAATAGTAGCCTAAATCCAGTATTTTCACCTTCAGCATAGGAACTTACGCAACACTTATTACTACATTGTCTGATCTAATTCTGGGTCAAAGTGTTGCCAGGTTTTTATTTTATTTTAAAAGATTATAGATTTTGTTGACCAAATCCAATCACAAATTCATCAAAGCATTATTCTCAAAGGCAAAAGTCTGTGTAAGAGTATAGATGTGGTTTTGAATATGTGCTCATATTGCACAGGACAAGAAGAGGCAATACTTTAAAAACAGATGGCCCCAAAATCAAGAGATACTGTTCATTCACATCTATGATTTAAAGTGAAATCCTATCATCTGACTTCAAAAGCCAAAAGACTTTGCAGTTACCAAGGTGGATGTTTGGGTCATTGTGATGCAGGTTATAGAGATTCCAGAGAGCACAGACACATGACATGTGCAGTCGGAGTGGTGTGAAAAAAATGCACTGGCTTTCTGTTGTTAACATTGGTAACAAGCCTTTCTTTTGACTCTACTTGTAAAATACCTTCCAGAGAAGTTCCTCAGATAATATATTTTAACAATTCGATCTGAAGCTATAAAGACATGGTTTTTGAAACATCCATATTGAGATAAAATCCTGAGGTTTTTTCTTTCCCCCTTGGCAAATGGTTCTGTATCCTGCTGTTATTTTGATCAGCTGACTACAAGATATAAAACATTATTGCTGGTTCCAGATTAACTAACCTGGAACAGGTTCCCAACTGTCAAATACTGACATGCAACTAAAACAGCACCATCTGTGTTAAGAACCTACTTTACGGATGTAATAATAAGGATTGATAATAGAAATTTTAATATAAAAAGAAAAAATTATCTAGTCAGAAAAACTGTAGGTCATATCTCAGAAACAAATTATTCATCGTGCCCATTTTTTGAAAGATCCAGTTTTGTAATTTCTGAGTTCTGAAATAATACTTTGTTTAGATTTTCCCAATTGTTTGTACCATGATTTGAAAGCGTCCTGGTGACAGATATTGAGAAACAAACTCCTCAGTCAGGAGACCCCTCAGAAGCAGCAGGAAAAAAGATGATACTTTTGTGGGATCATTGGACCTGAAAAGAATGGATTGGTATCCTGTGATGGCAGAGCTAAGGAATTGTCTGCATATCCTGACTTCCAAAAGTTCATTTTCATTATCACAAAAAATAACTTCATAATGAAGCTGGAATTTTTTGTACTTAACTTCTATTAGAGGAATGGAAAGAAATGGGCACTATATCCCAGAACTGTTAGCCATTTTAGAGGGGATGAGCTGCTTTCTGTGATTGCTGCCTCTGTAAAAGCTACAGAAGTTGTTCACACAACTAGATTAAAGCAGATGAATAATGGATAGACATATGTAAAATAGGACATGAAGTTAGAGACAGCCACCCTAAGTAACTGGCCGGACATAACACAGAAAATCTGAGAGGCAGAGCCAAAATCTGGAGTCACTTCTGCCTACCAACCACATTGTAACTGCACATACCACTACTCAAAAGACAAAACCAAAATACCTTAAGACAAGTGATGACTGCCATTGTGATGGAATTATCCAATCAAAGATGGTCATAGCTCCTTATCTCCTTAAACTTCTGCAGTTAGAGCTCATGAATATATTCCATGTATATTTTGGGAGTTATTCTTAAGGGGTTTTTTTTTATGATCTACAACCTTAAAAATATCTTATCAGTATAAAGCAGTTCTGGAACTTGCAAGTGACTTTAAGTACATGGTTAACAAATTAACAAAAAATTATATAAGTAACTCTTGTGAGCTTTTTTTTTTCTTTTTAACCCTTTGCTTATTCTTTTTGTTTCATAATCTAAGTACAAAAAAGTAAAACAAACTGATCAATAATGTGGCTCTCTGCAGAAGAACACATATGTGAACAAACACATTTATGTGATACTACTGCACTAAACTTGCAAGTCCTTGGGAATGCACAAAAAGGGATTTTGTCCATTTCCCGAAGGCTTAGCAAGTAATGTGCTGCAGTGAGGTTTCCTGTTATGCACATTTAATTGTTTATATAAACACCCTATAAGACTTTTCCTGTGATTATGAACAAGCCAAACTACAAGACATCTGCCAAATGAAGTTACATTTGTCAAAAGAACCCCCCCTACATTTAGCGATACACTATCCTTTCATTGCACTTGTTTGCATATCCACTAATTCACAGATTCAATAATCTGTGATTGTGCTTCCAGTTATCAGTTAGAAACACTCCACCTGAACAGCATACTTACATCTGTCACTTCTGAAGTCATACTTACTGCTTTAAACATAGCTACATTTTATGTTTTCTTGCAGTTGGATTTATAGTAACCTATCTCTGTCATCAAAGAATGGAGATATCTATATCTACATAATCTATAATTACTATTTCTTCAACAATTATTTGTAAAGTTGATACAGAATTTCCACCCTAATGGCTACAACTATGTCACGAATAGAATTATTAATTTCCCCCAATACACAAAAAAAGGTCTTGGAACATAGGTCAAACCAAGGAGTCTCGCTATTTAGCACCCCCTCCTCCCCCCCAAAGCCCATGACAATACTATTGTTTTATT
This sequence comes from Nicator chloris, assembly GCA_013400495.1. Lineage (NCBI taxonomy): Eukaryota > Metazoa > Chordata > Aves > Passeriformes > Pycnonotidae > Nicator > Nicator chloris. Next base: position 31,624 of record WAAE01017320.1, read on the forward strand.
TCCTATAGTGGTCTTTTCTTTATGTTTTATTTAAAATGTTAATGGAGTGTATCTGCAATTCAGATAATTTATCCTTAAATCACTGCTCTCCAGAATAATGCACTGTGAGCACTGTAATACACAGGCAAGTCCTCTTAAAGAACACACATCAATTCTCTTCCCTTATGAAGCACACTGCAAATGCCCTCTAACAGGGCATAGCAGCATTACATAAATCATCTTATATGAAAAATTAACATGACATCAAATATTTATAAATATTAATGTGTATGTTAATATAACCAAAGCTGTAACAAACAATCATAACCTTGCCAAGTTTCTTAGGACAGGCGCCGCTGATAATGATATCCATTATCTCTGGGGGAACACACAATTATGAAAGTATACATGGGATGCTATATTGTTATCTGCTTTTAAGTTCATCCATTAAACACTCCACCTCACACTGGATGTTAACCCTCCTCTTAGCTCTTTGTCAGGTACTATTATTCTATGTATTTACACATCCATGTGAATGAAAGATGAACAACTCTTAAACGTATACCATTTCCCTCCTTCATTAACATATGCATCTGTCCTAGGGTGACTTTATGATGCTTGTATCCCCAAATTGTCTGCCCTGTTTGTGTTGGATATTATGTCCTGTACCTTTAAGGCCAGAGCAAAGAGGGAAGGAGCGCGCAGTTTGTTTGGAGAAACTGCTCTGACTCCTCCACATTCCTTTTTCCCTTGCTCGGACCGTGCTGTCTTTGGACAGACGGACGGAGTTTTTTTTTCTTTTTCCTTTTTTAATTGGTTTTTGGCTAATTAAAGCAGGAAAGTTCTTGGACAGAGTCTTTGCCTTTTCATTGGGACTGAAATCTGCCCTGCCCTGGACTGAGAAGACCAGAGAGGCACCTGCGGCCCACCGGGGCCTGGCCCCCCTGAGAGAGACTGAGGGAGAGCTGAGCACACCCACGGCAAGGACACTTTCATTCTGTCCATCCCTTTTGGAGCGGCGAGAGGTTTTATTGTTTCATATTATTCAATTGTTAATGCTTGTGGGTTTTTGTTTGTTAAATAAATAGTTTTTTCCATTTTTCTCAGAGGAATTTTATTCCCGAACCAACTGAGAGGGAGGGGCTGTTTTGGGCTTACTTCCCAGAAGATCCTATTTGGAAGTTTCCTCCCAAATTTGCCCTACACCAGCACAGCATCTAATTTCATATCACACATTCCTTTACTCTATGGCAATTACACCTTATAATGTCTGATATGCACCTAGCTACCTATCTGTCTGTCTACCCATTTATCCCTCTGTCCTGTGCATAGCATTGCTCTCACGGGAATTTGCAAACTCCTTTGATTTATCTGTTACCATCCTGCCTTTATGCTATTATGATTAAGGCTGGTATTTCCAGTGGAAATTTAATTTTTCTGGCTTAAAAATCATTCCATGAGAATTAGATTCACACCTAAACATAAAATACAGTAGAATACATTTCATCGTAATCAAGTTTGATCAATTGCTAAGAATTTCAAGTGCTTTTTATTATCATCGCTTACCTACCATTGTCGTGACAGGAAATAAAATTTTGATCCAACACCACAAAATTAACCATGTTTCTCCAAGAGACAAGACTGATGGTTTTGCAGCTGTGCTTACCACATGCGGAAAAGAGCTGATGTCCCAGAAAAATTCTCTAAAGTTTCAACATTCACAACTGAGGCTAAGTGATGCTGATTGCCATTTACATTGATGTCTTCACCTGAACAATGAGTTGTGCCTCTTTTTTAATATATAGATTTAAATACATATGAAGACTTCTTTCCCACTACTTATTTTTCAAAGATCATCGTAAATACAGATTCAGTAAAACCAGTCACTGAAATGCTACACTGTGAATATTCTTTATCATACCAGCTGAATAAAATCAAAATAAGCATCCTCACATCATAACATTCTCTTCCTTATGATTATTACCAGTACCATTATCAAGTGTGAATATAGCAAAGTCCATTTCAGAACTGTTTGAGAAAACAGGCTTTTAAAAACAGGCTTAACAGCTAGAATATTACTTCCTTTATTTCACTGAGGAGCCAATCAAGGTACAGAGCAGGTAAAAGGCTCACCCAGGCTGGGGGACAAACGGTGTCTAGGGCAGCCAGGCAGCACCTGGGAGCAAGGACTGCAGTGAAACCATGTCCAGTGCTGCTCTGGCACACAAACACAATGTTCTCCCAGAGTCATTACCTTTAAAGGCTCATCTCAGAAATGCACATATCTTGTGCATGATAGCTGAATATCAGTCTAATGATTCAGCTTAGATTAGCAATGTTTTTAATACCTGGAAACATGAGGGTTTAAGTGATTCACTCAGGAGAGCCGGCAGCTTCTAAGGGAGAAAGTGAAAGATGCTTGCTTTTTAAGAACTGCCTGGGTTTGGATCAGTCACTTAAGGTACATTCTCAGTTTCACACTGGTCACTCTGAAGTGAAAAAAAAAAACATGAAAAGAAGACCAAGAAAGACCTTTTTCTTTCTGGGGAGGAAGCAAAAAACCAAACTAAACAAACCCAAAAAACATAGATTTTAACAAAAAAATGGCCTAAGGAATTTTGCCATTTAAAATAAGAACATAACACTGTTTACATGATAATTTTCAATTCCCTTTTTTATTGGATTGCCCACTGTAAAATAGGGAAACCAATCCTTTCCATTATCTTTGAAACCAGGCAAGACCAAAAAGTGAGCCTGAATTCAGAAAAAAAAAAAATTACAAAGGATAGCCTTTTTCTTCAGGGAAATTCTACCTTTAATTTTGTTTACCAGTTCCTATATGACAGGGGAGTAATAATCCTAAACTAATCCTGAGAGATTCAGGTATATCTCTCTCCCTCTCCTTTCCCACTTCTCCCATTTATTTACTTTTTTTTTTTAAGGGAATGGAGGTGTAGTGTAAGTTCAGGATTTAAAGATTTTGATTCAGTTACAGACCCCTGGAAAAATTAGGGGGTTTTACCCTGAATTTTATGGATTAATGGGATTGCTACCAGTTTTACCAATGTAAAAACTCATTTACTTTTTGTTTATAGGAATACTTCACAATTCATGCCATTTGAATTTTTTATTAACCATTAAAGTTTAAGGTATAATTATGTAAAAACAAACAAACTTTATTTTTATAATGTCATTATTCAAACACCTCATGTTTTTAAGACTGCAGATAAGAAAAATAATGCAATGCACATCTCGGATTAATTTTATTATAGTGGTCAACATGCTTTTAGCACATTATGAATAAAAGTATTTTTTAAATAAAAAGAAGGCTAAAAAATCAGTCATTATTCTATGTATTAAATGTAAATCATGACATAAATCACAGCATACAACATCATAGGCACCAAAAGCATCTTCTTGTTTTCATCTTTGTCTCCTGCTAATATTTGAATCTGCCAGATGTATTTGCCTTTCTGATATTACCAGTTTTTTGTTGTAACCATGCAGTCATATATTTATAATTCTTTCTTTTTGTAAAAAGGGTGCTATTAATGTACCTCTAAGTTAGATACGAGAGATTCAAATTTCAGAGCCCATGTTATCTCTCAGGATGAGAAAACAACATTCACAGTGTGAAATACAACCCCTTTTCTCACACAAGGATGCCAATCTGAACAGAACCTTTTTGCATACGCAGTTTTAAATCTCTCCTTATAAGAAGTCAATACTTGTCAAGTACAAATATCACCCTTGATTGAGGTTGGAAACCAGCACTGTAGTTTCCCTAACACATAAAATCATCCTTACAGTTTTTCTTAAAATTTACTTCCGTAGTCCCTACCCTTTCTTTTGGAATACTGAAAATGGAGAGTCAAAACTCTTTGGTGATTTACATACAGTAACATCCAATTCCCACACTAGAACAAGAGAACTTGGGCTTGGTAGCTCCCACATGTTCCTTAGTTTTGTGAAAGGCTAACATCTAGTTGAAATTATTTGCTCTGTATCATAACAAAACCAAACATTACATTATATTCTTTCTTTTAATCATGTCTCTTTTAATGCCAGAGTCCTACATAATAATTTCCAAATGAAGAAATACCATATTCCTGTACTCTAGATACATGTTCATTAACACAAACATTTTACATAAAGAAATTACACCATGACATAATACATACCTCCTAAATTCCTGTATTAATATTAACTACGTGGAAATATAAATGCTTTATCTAATTTACTGATAAATTCAAAGTTCTTACGTAAAAAGATGGATTGGAAAAGTATCAATTTGAAGAGTAGAGATGAATTAAAAATTGCAAATTTACTTAAAAAAAAATTGATCTTTCTTACTGATGAAGTGATGATTTTTAAATTTCTTGTTAACTTCCCTCTGAATAAAACTGGGGTATTTAAAAAAATATCCCGTATACAATTTGGAAATTTTTAAAAAAGTAAAGCTAAAAAAGCGATAGCTAAAGATACACATATTTTCTGCTCCATCTGCAATCTCTTTTCATTGTAGTATTGGAAAGACTGAAGGAATTTTGCATACAAGCATGCACCATGGAAAAAAATACTGGAAGTTCCTTCTGAACGAAGAAGACTTCTATTAGTCTTTAAAGATCCTTCAGAAAATGCCACTGAACCTATGGGCTTAAAAAGGAGAATAATTCCAGAATACACATCCTTTTCTATTGTGGCCATTGTGGTACCTGCATGACTAATTTAGGTATGACAAGAAAACAGGTTATTCGAGGCGTGAGGAAAAATAAGAATTTCACTTCAGTGGGTGGAGAAACAGCTGGTCTTGTGCCAGAATGGATTGTATTCAAAAATCAGCTAAAACTGAGCTCAGGAGCAATAAAGGATCTAAGGCTGATAAAGCTAAGCATGTTACCAAGGTGACACACTTCAGCTTGGTGGCACAGCTGTACCATTATTGAAATATCCTAATTGAAACAACCTATGGTGTGCTGTTGCTCAAAAGAGAACAAGTTTTCTCCACCTGACAGACGCTAAGTTGATGTAATTTCTAACAGAAACAACACAATGGGCAGAAAAGGATGTGTGTTTTGCACAATAAGGAATTAGGATAGGGATGAGAAAAAATTATGAAACATAAGAATATTTTTGATGCCTTCCTCCTATTATAAACAAGCTAATATTGCACTTCTATATAATTACATTCCTAATTGTAAAATAATACTTATGAAGTTCTTAGTGCAAGCAACCAGCTTCAAAAGGGAGAGTGTTTTCAGACAGGCACGGAGGCCTTAGCCATAGGGATTACCCAAATAAAGAGAGATCAGCAGTTGAACAAGTGAAAGGGAGAAGATTTTTTCCAGAAGAGCTGGGAGGCTGACACAGGCAGTGGGAGACTTCAGTTCCAAATAAAGAGAGCCAAGGGCTGTACTTCTGCTGATTAATGCAAATGATACCATTTATACTCTTTTGCTTATAATGGTGTTTTTTAATTTTATCTCTTGCATTCTGTTAACCCAAGAACATTGTTAACCCTAAATATATGGTTCAGTAGAGGTTCTAGGTAGAATTCATGTTTCTTCCTTGACTGTTTCTAGTTTCCCTCTTTTTTTGGTCAGTATTTACTTAAAGTATTTCAGGCCTCAGACTTACTAAGGTAACATCTAATATTCAGAACATGCCAATGGTTGGGGTAAGCATACATTACAAGTCATTTTGTGAACGAGGATCTTTCTCAAGGCATCCAGAATGAACCTTTTCAGTCACATTCCTTCCTGCCTAGATGGGATCAAATGATTTGCTGATCATTTTTTTGTTGGTCATAAAAGGCAGCAGATGGTAGTAAAACAGTACAGAGAGAAAGACTGAGAAATTCTTTTGAGGTAGTATTCATGAAGTTTTAATTTGAAATGGCTTAAAATTAACAAACTGAGGTGTTTTGGTTTGGTTTGATTTATTTGTGGTTTGAGCTATATATTTACCTCCAAAGCATGACTAAGATTTTTCAGCAGATTGAAATGAATTGAATACAGAACACCCAAATTTATCTCACTTCACCAATGTTAATGACATTTCCCTTCTTTCCTTTAGATTTGAATTTGTCTTTTGTAATCTAGATCCATTTTATCACTTGAAGATATAAAAAAATATTTTCATTTTAAAAGTATTTATCACAGCTGTTGCTGACTCAACCCAGAGAAGGGCACTGCCCTTTCTCCTGCAGCAGAGAGGGTGCTTCAGGAACAGTGAATTATCCTGCTGAGATGATGAGTTTCTGAACAGCAGTCTCCATCAGCCAGCCAAAGCAGCTAGCTAGAGTCTGGATAGGAAAGTTAACTGGGGAAAAAAAAAAGAAAAAAAAAAAAGGGGAAACTAGATTGCTAAAAAGCAGCATTAATAATGTATAGGAGGGAAAATACACACAGGGAAATTTCTTCAGAGCCCAGCTATATTGCCTAGTGACAGACTCATTGTTACAAATACTGCAGGATTTCCCCCCTGCTCCAAAAAGGTCACAGTTTAAGTTTTCACCGCAATCTGAAGTAGGACTATGTCCATATTTTCCCACATCAGCCAACAACAGTAACGCTGGGAACAGGGAGGGGTAATGGCAAAACCAAAGGCAAATTCAGCTCTTGTGGAAACAAAAAAAAAAGATCTACGGTTTAGGACTTGGGTGAAACTGGAAATGCAATTCCTGGAAAAGTTGGGAATCTCTGAAGTGCAGTGCTGTCAAAGACTCTTTAACTCTTCAACCAAACAAGCTCTCTCAAGGATGTACTGAAAGCACGTACTTAGAGAAGCATAACTAGAATGTAGGATTTTAAAATTGCTAGAAGAGCTCTACATATGTAACAGTTTTGGGGAAGAAGTGAGGCTAGCACTTGAATTTCTGGCTTACAGGATCACACTCAACCCTGCTCTTAGGCTCAGTGTACACTGCCTGCACCTTTGCATAAAGATTACTTAAACATCACTTAAAAATTACTACTTGCCTCCTTTACAGCCTTCTTCTCCAACATTAACTGCCTCATGAGTTTCAAGAGCCATTTGTGATTTGAAGCATTAACTATGGTCATTTCTACTGCTATACATACACCAAAATGCAAGAATGCTTCTGTCACTTTTCTGGGACATTCATAACCCCTCTGTCTGGCTGTGGAGTATCACACAGAAGCTTGATAAAAGGATAGATGTGGAAGCTACATTTAAAGCTTCATTTGTGCAATCTTAGGAATGAATTAAACTGATAATACTTTCTAATGCCCTTTTTTTTTTTTCTTCCCCAACCATAGAGTGGGGAAAGAAAAAAGAGTTCTGAAAGTTTTGCAGCTCTCAAAAGCCATGAAAACACTGTTCTCAGCAGACCTGTAATGCATCAAGAGTATAGTGTTTAATCTCCAAGCAATTTCTCAGTGTCTTGAAGTACAAACTTGATCAGAAGATGAATAATTCTTCAGATGCTGAAATCTGTTGAGACTATGTTAAGCCTTAACAATTAAAAAAAATTCTTCCGGTGGATGTCCAGAAACAATCTGGATCCTGAGACAGTATTGTCTTTATGCATATCACAGCACAAAAGTACTCATTTTTACTACAATGCAATAAACGACACCTTTTCCCTAATGACCCTGAGAAGCAATTTCCTACAGATTTACACTTGAGATCCCTGGATCTCCCTTTTGCAATCAGCATAATGATATACCAACAGAGAAACTCAACATTTCTTTCTCTAAAGCTCAGCCGCTTGAAACCCTGTAGTTGTGCGTGGAGCACTGTTGGTGTTTCTCTCCTGGTAGAACAGATTTAACAGTGCTGCAGAGATCAGCTCGGAGCATCACAGTGACCATACACGTTTACTGTAGCAAAGGTCGTGCAAAACTGTCCCTGCATTGAGAGCTATTTTGTCCTCCTTGTTTATTAATGCTGATCTATCCATACTAATGGATTTCGCTTGTAGGGGGCTGGGCAAAGAACGAGAGTCGCCATTTCTCAGCTCCCATTCTTCATTAATATCTTCAGCTACAGTACACACGCAGAACCTCCAGGACAAAGGGCTCCAGTGCCTAACAGGCACATGGATTGGTTTTGAGAATCAAACACACTGCAATATGTTACTGCTCACGGATATCAGCTGTGGCATTATATGTTAACAAAGAACTGATTTCAGTAACATCTCTTCAGACTTCATTGTCTGAAAGTGACAACATAAAGGCAGATGTTTACTACATGAAAAATAGGTTTATTTTAAAAACCAGTGCTATGTTTAGAATAAAAATATGTTCAGATATCAGTAATGCAGACCCTATGCTTAAAAAGCTTCCAGTTTGTTTACTATGACTTTAGTTACCTAAGTGCTGCAGAATCCTGAGTCCCACAAGAAGGCCCATTAAAAGCAGCAGAAATATATAGATCTGTCAAGTAAATCTGTGCAGATAAACATCTCAGACTGAATACTTATTTTTATAAATGAGAGGAATCTTTGCATATGCAGTGCTCTGCATTCCTGTCACTACGGCAAGGTAATTGAATTTACTAGCCAAACTCTTAGAATGTTCTTACAGAAATTCCCAAAGCAGAAGTGGTAGTTCATCATTTAATTCCCAGTGTAAATCCCTATACATTATGTGTTTCAGTGTTAGATGTATTTTCAGGAAAAAAAAATAGCCAAAAACTCCTCAGACCCAAAACACTTTCCCTTGAATATCTATTAATTAAAAAAAGAAAATAATCAGGGATCTCAAATACCTGAATAGCTCTACATCAACAGAGAATAAACTCTTAATCCTAGTAGCTGCATAAAGGCAAGCAGGAGGAGAAGAGCACTCTAGGGATGAGAAAAGTGCTGGAGAAAAAGAAAAATGAGAAAAAAAATGAAACTATATTAATTAAAAAAAAAAAAAGCTGCTTGATAAGATGCTCTGAATGGTGATTTTGGAAATGACATGTTATCTGAATGGAAACCCACCAAGAGCAACCTGACAGTGCCTGCAAAATGGGTTCTATTAACAGAGAATTGTAATAAAACATATAAAAAAAGAAACTCTCACATCAAATTCATGGCAGTGCTCAGGATTATAGTAGTAGTTCTGGATTGTCCTTTACTAAAAGAAAAAGTTTCATTTCTGAGAAAAATTAAGACAAGCTTGAATGTTTAATTTTGGATAGCAGAAAGGTGCCTAAAAGGCAGTTAGAAAACCAATAAATAAAATTCACAGTTTGGTGTAACTTGATTTTAATAAATAATGGTGGAATAGTTTTCCTTTGTTAGAGTATAGCCATTAAAAAAAAAAAAAGTATGTTGACCTTGTTCTCATTATGCTAAAAGGTTCTATTTAGCTACTAACATTTTGGTCCTCTCCCAGTTTGTCGGGTAATTTTCTTATTTTAATTTCATCTGTTATTTGAACACACATAGATGCATATTAAAATTTTTACTTGTTTCACTGTTGCCTGTTGAAAACAGATATTCTTATTTAATTCATGTTGAGTATGTGCAATATTCAATATTCATATATTAGATGGCCTAAGGTGTTGATGAAGTCTAGAAAGTTTCGTAAAATTTTAACAAGTTCATGCACCTTATTGCAAAAAATATAAAAAATGGAAAAACTAAATATGAAAAATGGAACAGCTTTTAATTCCATGTACAACATTACCACATATGTGTAGAAAATAAACACTTCATATTAATTGCATTTCAGTGCTTTGCAAACTAAAGTAATATATGCTTTTCATTATTTTACTAAAATTAAAGAATGAGCTTACAGAAGTATCTTTAAAATTTCATATTGTTTAAGCTTGTTTGGGCATGGCAAATCATTTCAGCATGATGAATGCCTACGCAGCAACCAGAGATACTTATAGATCCTGCAACACTTAAATTCGGAGCTAAGAGAAACAAATACTCTCAATTTTATGTAAGCCATTATCAGAATTTACTTCTAAGAAATCTGACATACTATGTCCTAGCGCTTTAATATAAGCTATATATTAGAAAATACATTTTTCTCTGTGTTACATGATATTCACAGCAGCAAAAGCCATTGCATAACATTGTGAAAGCAGAAAGAGATACAGCACATATGCCATTGTGGGTGAAGTAAACAATTTCTGACCTACACTCGGACAATCTATAGAAAAAGTACTAAGACAAAGGACCTTGGGAAATCGAACCCAAAATATCAACAAATGTCTTTTGTGAAACGGTTTTAAAAGCAGTTTCTATTTTTACTTGAGAGCCACGTAAGGAATTTGGAGTTTTAGAGGCTGTTCCCTTGTTGCATTAGCCATTAGCCCAGCTTTCCATCAGTATGAGAGCATTGATTTCACTGGGATTTTCAGCAGCGCTGAACGTAGCGCAGAGATGCCTCAGCACCGAAAGACACACGGCATTCATCACCCAGGGCGGGCAGCTCACCACAAGAGTGAAGGCAATTTGATTACCTATTACAAATGCTGGAATTTCAGAAAGCACTTCTGAGCTATAACATATCCTTTCCTTCTTCTCATTTGTTAAAAACAACTCTTTGCATTCATACTGAAAGAAAAAAACAAGCACTCCAAAGTGATCATTTGCTGGAATAATTCTTCATGCTTTTAGAGTACACTACACTACAGATTTGAAAGTTGCTCTGGGTTTGGTAATCATCTCAGACTGTAACAGGCTTTCTGAGCTGGTCTCCAAGAGACTTCTCCTTTTCATTCACTTCTGACGGAAAAAAATGATGGGATTTTATCTGTTTAATGGGGAAAAATATATATAAATGTCTCATTTTAAATGAAGCTCTTTCTGCATTTATGAAAGTAAACTTATCCTTACTTTCATAGGTTTCCATAAAGCTGCTTTAGAGATAAATATGTAACAGCCTATTTCTCATTCAGAAGAATGTATCTCAAGGTGAAATAAAATGTGAAACTTCCTGTGGGATACAACCAATTTGACTGTTGGTGGAATGCCACCTTGATATTTTATTACAGTCACACTAGCTCCTTCTTTTTCCCCTAGAGGTGGAAACTGTCTCTTTCTTGTGCTATCCTCAGTAACTGTCCTTACACACTTGTGTGTTAGGTGACAGAGATGACTCCCCTGTAGGGCCTGAGTTTTACAAGGAAAAGGTATTCAGATGGTGGTTCTGTTCTCTGTGGTTAGCCAAAGGATGAATTGTATCCTGCATGATTTTCTTCATTTAAGGGAAGCAGAGCCAGCAAGTATATAAAGCCAAAACCTCTACAATTTGTAAAAAAAGTTCTGCTGTTCATTATCCAAATTTTTTTCTCTTGAAACAGTCCTCTGTGCTGTTAGAATTGAGAATGGTACTTCATGTCCATGCTGTTATCTGACTACTGAGTCAAATTTCTCATAGGTGCTCAAAGATCTGCCTATCGTTTTCAAGTACAAATCCCTAAGCCATAAGCTGAAAGCACACAAAAAAGTTTCTTTGCCCATTATTTTCAATAAACCTTGAATCTGTGAGAGGAATTGCAGAAAATTTTCCAGCTACACTACTGAAGTAATTTTATTCCTATTTTAAATCAAAGCAAATTAATTGAAAGGCTTTTCTCCAGTAAGTTAACATAAAAACTCAGAAAACATGATCTTTAACGTATCTCACTGTAAAATCTGGGCATTTAGAGATCTTTGTTAAGCATTGTGATGGTACATACACCAGCTAAAACACAGCTTTTGCAGTCAGCATACCTGAAACACACACCTATAGACAAAGACATGCTGCAAAGTACTTTTACCATCTCTTGCATATCCCCCAGAAAATTCCATCAGGGAGGAGAAATTGATACATTTTATTCATGTATTCAAGTCTGGACAATGCTGATCTTTTAAGTTAAAAATATGAAGTACATAAAGAAGCATCAATGCAAAATTCTTTTCATCATTCAGTATAACTATTTGGAATATTGCAGATTAGTAAATAAGTAATCCTTTGGTCTTGCTCATTGGCTTTTAATCTGACTCATGCTAAAGCTGTAAACTGTTACACATCTGAGAAAATATCATCATATGCATTCACTAGAATAACAGGACAGACTGAAATGAGTAGTTTCAGATAATTTAATTAGGTTATAGGGTTTTTAATATAATTCAGTAAGTATGTGAACTTTTAACTTGTGTTAACTCAATTTCCTCATGCTTTCATTTACCATTTGTTGAGGACATTACAGTGATTAGCCAAAGCCCTTCCAGCTCTTAATGTTCTCAATAAATTCTGGTTTAAATTGACTGTCACTTTCTCGCTATAATAAAGTAGGTATTTGACATCTCAGAAGGAACCTGACTACTGCCTATTACATTTTCTTGAAGAAATTTTTCCTAATTCCACAAAATCAACAGAAGTATAGTTATACTAAAGATTGTAATGAGTAGCAGAGCAGGTAGACGAGCTGGACAAGTAAATTCTCAGAGTCTCATAATTTTGATTCTTTTGGGAAATTAAAATGATATGGCATGCCTTTTGTTTGACAAGCTATACAACACTATAATCGTATTTAATTGTTTTGTTACCAAGTTATTAGCAGTTTCTGAACTCCCTCAGAAAAACCAAAATACTCAGCTTGTTAGCAATATATATTCATTGTGCTGTAACACAACTACAACAGCAGTGGTTCTTTTTTTGTTGGGTTCAAAGATTAGCAAGGGCCAAGTGCCTCGAAAGCCAATCTGCTAAACTGCAAAATGACACACTACAAATTCAGCAAACTTATGTACAAAAAATTTTCCAAAGGCTTTTCTAACTTTTAAAAAAGTATTATTTATTCTAGCTATTGTAAAATACATTCATTACTTACTTGGTCAAGTAAAGATCAGGAATGCCATATGGAACAGAAACAGAGGCGATTCATAGCCCTAAGTCTCTCACTTCCTTTTAATACTGTGTATTCATATCACAGACATGTACCTCAAAAATATCTGTATTTTGCAATCATGGCTCACAGAACACTCAAAATGTGTAAGCAAATGTTAGTGTGCTATTGTTTTGAGAACAAATTCTGCCTTCATATGAACTCTGCATACTTGTGGGTTTTTTCCCACTATGACTTCTTCTTTCTTTCTGTTTTGGCTCTCTCTTTCTCTCTATTCTTCTTTCCCCAGACTCTACCAGATCTTGATCTGGTTTTCTGTCTCATTTCAACACTTGTGATCCTCTAAATGAATCTCTGATTTATTTTCCAAGATAACTCATTTTGAAAAGTGACAGTCCTTTGTCTTTCCTTTCTGGTAACTAGATCTTGCTAATGCCAACTTGAAATCTTAAGTCTCTAGTTCTGGGTTCTCTATGGGTTCAGATGAAGAACACAGCTCTTCCCTGCAGCAAATCCTTCCTCTACAGATTGTCTTAGTTTCTTCTGTACTGTGCTATTTATCAAGATATTAATCAAGCATCACAAAAATAGGAGCCTCCAGTTAGGTGCCTATATTCATACTTGGTTTCTAGGACCCTGTTGTACTAAAACACTGACCTCAATGGGAAAACCTGAGTGTTGAGCAGTTTTCAAATATCAGCACTACTATACAGGGTTTCAATCTGGATTTACAGCCTAAACTCAGGTTGCCTTTTATTTTTTTTAATTTTTCAGAACCCTGCCCTAGTTTTGCCTCGTGGTAATTTCTCTTGAATAAGTACTTTGACATCAGCAATTTCTCAATCACTCCTATACCATTATCCATTCCCCATTAAAAAATATAAATTCCTATTCTCTCACAAAAAATGTTTTTATATTCAATATTTTTATAGTTCCAAGCCTATTTATTTTTATGTGAGCCATTTTTCTTTCACACCAATACAAAAGGATCTGCCTTCTGACATCTATCTTCTCTCATTCTTAGTTTCATCAACAATAAAATTCGTAATATTCTGTATGAATAAAATGCAACAAAAAGAAATCGTCTTGTGTTTTGTCTTCCCCTCCTCTTTTTAGCTCATACAG
>WAAE01017324.1:0-97247 GCA_013400495.1 Nicator chloris
TGCCTGCTGCAATTATTCAGAGCAGTTTTACTGAACCAATTCTGGCCTACATTGAAATCAATGTGGACATATTATAGCATGAGCACATATATCTCAAAAATGTAGTGATCCTATGTGAGAGGGATCAATACTTATTACTGCAGGGGATGTAGCACGCTGTATTCCTGAAGAACTCTATATATACAAAAATATCTCTGTGGGAGTTTACCCTGCTGAGCTGAACTGAAACCCCTTACAATTCTCCCGATATGCAGGCTTTTGGGACCTGCCTCCTTTCAGAAAATTTCATGTCCTGTAGCTGATGACATATTTAGCTGTTCTAGGGATGTATTTTCTAGGCTTTGGGAAAACACAGTTTGCTCTAACTAAAGACTGTATGAGAAGTCTCATGTACAGACATTTCCACTTTGCGTTTTTTTTTTGCCAGGGGGATGAGATTTCATAAACATTGCTCTGTATGCAATAAAACAATCAAGTAAAAAATTATGGAAAATGCATTACATGAAAAATAATTAGATGTCACAAGAAAAGGGGTGCTCTCTAACAAAGCCAACCTGACATACTTTTTATAAAGATCCCCTCGGTAATAGTAGATTACTTTTTTTCCATGTTGAGTCTCAAAACTGAACACAGATAACTAATTTAACATACTGCTTATGTCTTAGTTCAAGTGAGGCTACTTTGACTTGCCATGCTACCCACAGAACTGGTTAACAGTTCCAGACGTGTTACCAACAATTTGTTACAGTGGGTGCCAGGATGGAAAATGGGAAGGAGTGACCAACCCAAATAAACAAACAACACAATTCAAGAACAATTTTGAGCTCACCAGGGAGCTGAAAATCTGTTCCAAATGCTGCTTTAACTGCCTGTTGTATAAATACTTTAATATTTTTTTCCCAAAACTACGCTCTTAAAGCTCATGGCAACATAGGCTGCATAAAATTTAATGGAACACTAAAAATGCAACTTTATAATGTTTAGCCCTACAAGTTTGATGATGAGCAGTGACCTGCAAGAAATTTTCAGTGTTAACTAATTTTCCTTATCCAAACTCTGCAGAATCCTGAGAACTCTGCAAGTTCAAAGTGAAGAGAAACCTTTTCTAAATAACGTAATGCACCAGTTAAAAAAATTGGAATTTGAAAATTCCAGTTTCTGTGACTTGGTGCTTACAGTTTGCCCTTGAAATCTTTCTTGTTATCTTGTCCTTCTGTCTGAGATCCTTTCTTATTGTTGACTTATTGCCACCAATAAGCGGAATGACTTAAGTTATGCTCAACTCTTGATTGCTTCCAATTCTTCAGATTTTAGTATTATCCATGCCTAAAACTGGCCTTAAGTATTACTGCCCTATAACAAAAGTTCCTATGTGAATATACTTTGAATTGTTCAGGTAGTTTCTGATGATAAAGTGATCACAGTGTGACAGTTTTAGGGCAGGTGATGATAGGAAACAGTGAAAAATTAACAAGGGAAAACCAATTAAAGATTGTATTGAAATGAGTTTTCCATCTTTAGGAATGGCTTTCTATCAATTTTCCACCACTGTTCTCTCAAAGCTTCTTCAGAATCATAATCAATAAAAAGATGAATGCTTCTGTTTCGCAGCAAGGGAGCAAAAGGTTTTTTGCAGCCTTTACACTAAACTAAGAGTAATAAACAGCATTTAAAACTTTTAGATATACATAGTATAGAAGATTTTGATGTCTAATTTGCAATAGATTTGTTTCAGAGCTGTTGAATTACAACTAGAAAGAGATACAGCCAAAGTAATTTTAATTTAGATTCAGTATTTTTAATCCCACTATGCAGACAAAAAGCTTGGCCTAGAGAGCCCAAACTTTGCTCAGCAGCACAGCAAACATTATGACATGCAACTGCAATTCATGGTTACAGGTACCCAAATGAATTAATTTAGAAATAGATCAAGTGTAGCTTTGGCAGTCATGATTCTTGTAACGAATTTTAAGAAAGGAACAAAGGTCCAGAACACAAAACCTCTTCTGGACTCCAATAAAAAATGTATCCTTTAAGAGGAATATAAGACAAACTAGCTTCTTGTCCCAAAACTGCCTTCTTACAAAGAAAAGAAAGAAAACCCAAGCCTAAATTATTAGTTTTTATCTGTGGAGTGGCAGGAATGCTGCATTAGAAATTTCACTAATACAAACACTGCTTAGGAAAAGCCCTTTCAAGTCCAGTTTGAAGTGCATTAATAAAGCAATGTGTGAAATTTAACAGTATAGGAGTTTACAGCCCTTTTTCTATTGTTCATGATCCAGAATAGCTGGAGGATTTATGTTTTAAGACAATCAGCCTGACACCTTTCAGAAGTACTTCTTCAAAAAAAACACAAAGGGAATTAGAAGATAAAGGATTTGCTATAAACAATAAGTATATCAATTTAATTTTATAATAACCTCATGGAACAGATTAAAGCCTAAAAAGATAAATATAGACAGAAGATAAATGGCATCAATTTGTGAAAAAGAATAAGAATGCATCTAAAGAAGATAATCAGAAGCTATTCTCTAATGGGAAGATGGAATCATGGAAACAGACCTCCAGGTGACTGTGATCACCAAGTAAGTGATGTGTTTGCAATTGAAATATGGCATCAAGAAAGAGAAGTGCAGTTTGGGATTAATACGTGGAGATATTATGCGTCACAAGGTAAGGATTTAATTTGTAACTGTAGAGTGATTACATGGGAAATAATTGTATTCAGACTGCACAACTGTGATTTAGAACATTCAGTTTTGGTAGCATACAGTTTAGGCAGCGAACAAGCCCATTTCTTGAGAGGCCCTTCAACAGCAAAAGTAATTGTTCAAGAAATCATACAGGAAAACATTAATGCTATAAAAATAGATTAGTTTAAACACTCCATGTAAAATTAACACATTCATGACCAGCTCTGTTTTGTACATGTATGAGCTGTCTCTGTGCTAATGATGAAAAGGATCTAAAAACCTCACCTATTCTGAGTCAGACTTTCTTGTCACCCATGAGAATCCAAAGCAGGCACCTAGAGAAGGGTGTAAGGACGGTGTAAGGACAGTATAAGGATACATCAACGCTTCCCTGATAGAGTGCCCAAGCCTTCACCAAAGTGAGGTGAGAATCAGTACATTTTGGGTAAATGATGGGTATTCCTCCATGAATTTATCTTTTGGGGTTAAGTAATTATGTTCTCTTCACTCTAGCAAAGCTCACACTGAAATGGAATTAACTGCTGGTTTACATGTACTCTTGGAGGTGAGTGGAACTTTGCCTGAGTGAGCAGGGTAAGGACCAGAAAATTAAAAGGTGAGTCAGTGCCTTCTTTCAGATACTGTCAGTGTCTTTCAGAACTGAGTTAACCATTTGACTCAATTTTTTTTCTGAATTATGTGAACACAACTTCCAGCCAAATCCACAGGAGAGCTCACATGCACCTGGGAATGCTGGCTCAGAAAACAGGACCAAGCTCGTGATAATGATCCCCTGCTGCATAAATGATCGATGTGTATTGATGTATAAACACTCTATAAATTAACTGAAACAATCAGGTTCAGTGTTCCTGCCCACAACTGGAGTAGCAGCTGTAGCACTATCTAGGAGTCTGAGGTGACTAATGGGAATCTTTTTGCTGCAGTTCTTTCTCTGGCACCTCCTGTAAATTTCTTCTTCTGTGTCTAAACATTTTGTAGTTGGAAGTATTTTCATGTGGTTGTAGGGAAATATGACTTCATGACTGGCAAAATGAAAGTATCCTTGCATTAGAATGAGCACATCTAATTTATAAACACTGTTAGGAATCATATTGGTGGTAAGAGAAAAGCAAAATGTTAAACCAGCGTGAGACACAGAACTGTACTTCTTGTATTTGTAAGAAATCCAAGGAAAAGTATTGCTGGGTTCATTCAGAGGCTAGCTTCTATACTGTACACATTTTGGAATCCTGTAGTGAAATCTCTCTTTGGGAATTGCACTACTCTTCTGTCCAGCACTCAAAGTTTATTAAAGTTTTGTGGGAAAAAAGCTGTTTGGCAGCATCCCAGTCCATAAGGGTCTGAGAATGATGTGCCAGAAAGACTCGAGGGGCCTAAAAAGCCACTTTGAAATATGGAAAAGCTCTTTTTTTTTTTTTCCAGGGGCCCAGTTCAGGGGGTTTCAGTCTGTTCCATGGATTTTTCTAGGCTGCAGCGCAGAAAAAAAAGCCTCTAAAATTATCATGTTTAAACAAAAATGCTGGTTTAGAACAAAAATATTTGGGTTTACGGTTTTTACCGATTATTGAAAAACAGGTTTTTCAACTAATAGTTATCTACCTCTCTGTAGATATTTAAAAATGTATTTAGTGTGAAGACTTTCAGTCACATCACTGTCTACATGTTGGCAGGGATTAAAGTCCATCTTTAACTCTTTGTGTTTCTTTATACCAACATTTCTCAACAAGTGAAGACTTCACAATGTTGTGCCACAATGACTACCTGGTCATAGACACAAGCTGTTACAAATATATTTGCTAAACATATCTTTGCAAGGATAAAAGCACAAGCATGCATATATTCTGGAAAGAAAAGCCTATTTGTTTTTTCTTTTCCCCCTTTTTAGCTATCTTTTCACCCATTTAACAGACAACATCTCAGAGCATTTGAATTTAAATTACTATAAAATTGCTTTTTAATTAAATTGTTTTAAGGGTTGAGGCAGGCATTGACTTGGTGGGAATAGCAGTTTTGAGAAATCGAAGCAGAAATGCAGGAGCTTTAGGTAATGGGTACTATACAGGAAACTTTTTCAAAAAATCTTCTTCCATTAATACTTGGAGCTCTATTCTAATTTAATGAACATCACAAGGAGTTTTCCCTTTGACTTCTGGAGAAAAAGGTCAGGCTCAGGCTATGTTTCTTGTCTGTTCATTTTAAGGACTGACCACAAGCCTGGAGAGAAGCAGAGAAACAAGGCAAGCGAGAAAGGGAGGAAGAGTCTGGTCCTTTGACAGATCCCTATGGCTGAACCTGGGACAGATCTGGAAGAAGACAAAGCACTGCACAGCCAAGTACCACACCATCTGATTTTCATCTGCATAACTGAATCCAGAGGTTAGGGTATTAATACAGAGCATGGAGGACATTTTTTGCATTTGGTGCACCCACAAAGTCATCATGTGGTACAGAGAGCAGACTAATATAAGCAGGCACTCACTGAAGAGCACTAGGTTCTAGTCCCAGCTCCTACAACTATTTTTGTACTTCTCCAGAACTGAATACTTCTCTATTTTCTGTAAAATTTCTCAAAATTCCTCTTTTTCACCAATAGTGCCATAACTGCAAGACTGAAACACTGGCAGTGAATAGTGAGTATTTTCTTTGGAAAGTGGAATTGAAGAGGAGAAGAGAATCCTTCCAACGTTCCAAAACATCTTCTGCCTGCTGACTAAAGCATGGTCCAAAGGAGGGGTTGGATCCTTTGAGACAGACAAGGGAATTGAACCTGGACCTCATCCACATTTCTGTCTGTACTAAGCACAGAGCTACAGTCTGAAGGGAAATATTTTTCCACTGTGGGGCCAGCATTTTCAGAGCTCCCCTACTGGATTGAACTCTCCAGGGAAACACACAGAGGAATGCCTCATTTCTGGACACCTACTGGGCATTAGCCTGAGTTAATTACAAAGCTGCTCAGTCCTATTAGTATTTAAGTACCTTTGAGAGCATGAATGAGCACTGTTGGAGTACAAAATGCACCTCATGATAAAAAATGCTAGTGCTTCCACTCAACCTCATGAATCTCCAGGGTTTCATGGCAGACGTGTAAACATTTTTATGACTGCAATTTTGACCCAGAGCATCTAAATTCCACCTGACTTGAGCATCAGTTGTTCATGTCCTTTTCTGGGCCTCATCCCAGATTGGAATCCACAGCTCAGAAATAATCATAATATCTGCATAATGCTGATTTTCAGAATGATTTATAAATATTAAGTAATTAATCTTCATATTGCCCCTGGGCAAATATTTCCATTTTACATACACAAAAAATTGTGATAAATTGCCATAGGCTACAACTGAGTCAGTATCAGAATGAGAATGGAGGAATTCCTGGCTCTCAGACTAGAACTTAGTTCATGGCTCTCAGAAGGAGAAAAAATCTTGCTCTTCAGAAAGAAGAGCTGTGCTATTGACAGGTTTTAATTGACCAAGGCCTTTTTCTTTTAAAGTGGTTTATGTTGTAGATTGGGAATCTTCAGAATATACACAAAACTTTGCAGCACTACTTTTCAGTTCTAGTAGACTACTAGCAACACTGTTGGGTAAAGAACTGAGAAAACATGACCAAAACCTACTTTCAGTAAAACTCAGTTTTGGTCTGGAGTTAGAAAGGAATGACTGGAAAGACTGTATTTAATATTATGCCAGCCTGATGCATCAGTTGGACAAACACTCAAATTAAAGAAAAGGTTTATTAGATCACTTAATCACTACCACTGGAAGTACTGTCTGTACTACACTGACACTGAAGTATTTTTAGGAATCTTTAACCTTTTACACTCCTGCTTTGTTTTTGAAGATGGAAAATCCAGAAGAAAATTAATAGGAGGATTCTTTCTCCCTTTGTTGCTGAAGGAATTCTGAAATTCTGGGTGCCTGCAAATACTTGCTGGCATGAAAGGACTGTCAGCTACCAAGGCCTTCATATCACATTCTAGGTTTGAACAGTTCAAAAACTCCCTTCCCTAAGCTCTCTTGTACGTCTTATCAATCTGCTTTCTACATACACAACTTAAGAGTATGTTGGCCACTGTAAAGTTGCAAGTGCTGGAAAATTCCTACATAGGAAACCATTTCTAGGCTAAAGTATCAAAACTGATAAATGTCAGCACTACTGAAATGACAAACCACAAGCTTTAGCAAAGATGCATCAAATATTTCCATCATATCACTTTTCAGAACTCTACATCTTGATAAATGCACACTGTTTTACACCCAGTAATACAGTATAGCAGTTTAAAGCCACAGATCTTAGCTGAACACTGTTTGATACATGTTTACATTCACAACAGGCAAAAAGACCAAAACTACAAGTAATTCATTATAGAACACATTTCATTTTTTTTTTTTGTGTAAAAGTGTTGCATTTATTGCCCATGCGATACATACAGGAGATCTTAGCACAGAAACCACACCTTCCAACAAAAATTTCCAGCTGTAGAAGTTCTAATGTTAGATATTAAGAGTGAATAGATATAAAGTAAGAGTAAATAGATGTAAGAGTAAATGTAGTATGGTCATGGCTGTGACATGACTTTGGGAAACTCTCACTTCAAGTATGCTAGCTAAGAGTTGTATGATAGGAAATATTGCCTGTCATTCAACCACCCCATGCCTTTTCTTACAAAGTCTTGTATTTTGTACTTCTCTGAAATCCCCAAATGAGAATATTATGGGGATTATGTTTACCTCACACTTAAGAATTTTGAAATTTCAGTTTCTTAAACACCGGGGCTTCAATTTTAGGCCGACAGCACATCCTAGTGGGTACTCACACTATTCCATGGTTTTTAAACTATACTTCAGTCACAGCTGCATAAGCTCTCTTGAGGCATCCTTCAGTGCATGCACTCTTCTTCCTTCCCTATAAGGAGTAACAAAGAATGAAGTTAGGAATTTGGAAGTATGTGCCAATTAATAAATCTGAGATAATTCAGGAACGCAGAAGACTTCACAATTGGTTCCATATACCTTTATTGCAAAAGTATCCTTCTGAATATGCATAATTTTAACCAGTTTTAGGCAGAACACACAATGAACAGTAGTGTAGTTTGTTCCTTTGTTTTCATTTGCCAATAGGAAAAAACAACTTCAGTGTCATCGGGGCAGCTTTACCTGGGAAATACGAGCTCAGTAATACGTGCATATTAATGAGTACTAGGCTAATCAATAAAACTATATATTTACTTATCAAAAATGGATCCATTACAGCATTTTAATGAGCGGCTTTGCCAGTCAAGCATGCAGCACAATCAGACAGCTGTCCATTGAAGCAGACAAAAATCAAGAGAAAATGGAAAGCAAATGCTGTTTAGCTCTGTCACATGTTATAATAGTCCTATTTAGAGATTTTTAAATGACTTCATACGAGAAGGGTTGTGAAGTAGGGGATACACACATGGAAAATCTTCAAGATATTTTCTCCCAGGTAAGTTCATAATTTGGCAGAGCTGCAAAACCTATCAGCATATTTCTCACTCTCTGGTATTGTCATATTCATAACATGTATTTTCCATAGGAAAGATGAGGTGACATGCATGCCTCTTAAAGAAGCAGGCCTGTGAATGGAGTGCTGTATCCTTAACAGGTTCCATAAGCTGAATTTTGGTGAAAGAGGGGTTTGGGGTGACATCTTATGAGGAGCACCTATGAACTACATGATTGTGTAGTCTGGAGAAGCAGAGGCTGAAGGGTGACCCCCTTAATCTCTAAAGCTTCCTGAAGAGGAGAAGTAGAAAGGGAGGCACTGATTTATTCTCCCTGGCATCCAGTGATAGGACAGCTGGGAATGGTTCAAAGCTGCATCAGGGCAGGTTTAGACTGGACATCAGGAAGCATTTCTTTACCAAGAGAGGAGTGAAACACTGCAACAGAATTCCTGGTCAGTTGGTTGATGCCCCAGGCCTGTCAGTGTTTCAGAGGTGTCTGGACAAGGCCTTTAATAACATCCTTTAACTTTTGGTCAGCACTGAAGTTGTCAAAGAGATGATTGTTGCAGGTCCCTTCCACCTGAAATTATTGTATTGTATTGTATTCCATTCCATTCCTTTCCATTCCATTCCTTTCCATTCCATTCCTTTCCATTCCATTCTATAATTTGCCTGCGGAACATCTGCAACAATCAGCAGGAAGCACACTTCTGCAGCAGAACCTGATAGCATGAAGGAAGAAAGGCAGTGACCCTTTTGTACTTGGGCTCACATATTTCTTTCCCCTTCTTGAATCGGTTTCAGTTGTTCCAGGGCAATTTTATCACCTGATAAATTTTTAGTATTTTGTTAATTGTTAAAGTGTTTAAAATCATTGTATGAGAAAAACAGACTTTCTGCTACTTATATGTGGTTTTTCCAAAGGCTCAAAAATCAGAAGTTAGTTAAAAGGATCCCCATTTTTTAGTTCATGGTCTGCTGCTGCCTGACTCACGTTCGATGTGTTACTGCCAGTGCTAACGTCTTAATTTGGCTGAGGGGAAAAGCTGTCAAGAAACGGTCCCTGTGCCCCACCTACAGGCGAATCCATCATTCCCTGTAACGCTGTGCAGGTCTCAAAAATTCTCTCCTGAGAAGGTGAGTGAAAGAAGGGAGATGCACATAATGACTGACATCAACAATAATTCACATCAGTCCTTCCAGTAGCAGGGAATGCTGCTAGTACAGCTGTTACCAGCAAGCTCTGGGGAGTAGCTTTGTTACTCTTTCTCTACTAGAAGCTCTAGTAGTTAGTGAACGTGAACTCTGTTGATTTGGTTTTTACCAATATTTCACAAGTAGCTTCTTGCTGAAAACCAGGAAGAATATGTGTGTTCCGGACATGGAATTAGTGCAGCACAGTGTTGCTGGCTCACTGGCAACCCATTCAATGCTTGGGAAACTGACCCCTTCTTTTAGATGTCAATTACTACTTTTCCACAGAAATAACAGATCCTGTTCCTTAGAACCTCTTCATTCATAGGGGCTCTTCCAGCACGTTTTAGTGACCCCTCACAGTAAAATCTGCATTCTCCTCCTTGCAAGAATTTGGAGCTGCAGTTCCTTGGACGTTTGGCAGTGCTACCACCTGCGGTCCTAACTTACTTCCTCACCTGAGGGCCTGTGTTTGCCACTGACTGCTACGGGCTTAGCTGGCGATTGAGCAACTTTTGCACGGCACTTCCAAACCACGAAAATAATCGTTCAACAAACAGTTGAAGTTTAACACCTATTCTGCATTACAGGTGTGCCCTCTGGAGCCTCGGCCATGTCGCAACCCACTCCTGGCACTGCCAGGTGCGGCTCTCCCGGGATTGCTCCCTCCGGGCGGCTCCCAGGAGAGGCGCCTGAGGGCAGGGGCCGTGCTGAGCAGTGCAGTTAGAGCACTGCAGTTAGAGCAGTGACCCCGCTTTAGCCGGCACCGCGGCCATTCCCTCACACTCCCTGACGCCCCCTCCCTCAGCTCCAGCCGCTCCAGGAACGTGGCACGGCCCACTGCCGGAGGGGGGGGTGCGGGTGGAACACACCAACCCTCCCGGAGCTGAGGGGGGGGCACGGCCGTGCGGCTCCCCATGGCGGTCCCCTGGGGGCGGGGGCAGCGGTGATGGGCAGGGCGAGGAGCCAATCAGAGAGGCCGGCGGGGCGGGGCGGGGCAGCCGGAGGCGGTGCCGGGCGGAAGCGCCGCGGGGGCGTGAGCGGGGCAGGGCTGGGCTGGGCTGGGCTGGGCTGGGAGCGCCGGGGCGGGACGGGGCCGAGCCGGGATACGGAGCGCGGCCGGGATACGGAGCCGAGCCACAGAGCCGAGCCACAGAGCCGAGCCACAGAGCTGAGGCGGCGGCTCCGCCGGTGATGCGCGCTCCGCCGGGGCTGCCGGCCCGCTGAGGTCGGTGCGAGTGGCGCTGGCGGTGGCGGCGCCGCGGCCATGCCGTGCACCTGCGGGAACTGGCGGCGATGGATCCGGCCGCTCGTGGTGCTGCTCTACATCGTGGGGCTGCTGGTGGTGGTGCCGCTCTGCGTGTGGGAGCTGCAGAAGCTGGAGGTGAGAGGCGCGGCCGGGGCCGCTGGCAGCGGGCTCGGCCCCGGGCAGCGATGCGGCGGGGAAATGTGTTACCTCGTCAGTGCATAAAAGTATCGAAATCACGGGTGCCACGATGATGAATCAAGGCTCTGCGCGGTGGTGCTGAGCAATAGGACAAGAGGCAATGGGCAGAAACTGATGCACAGGAAGTTCCACCTGAATATGAGGAAGAACTTCATAACTTCAGTGACCACACACTGGAACAGATAGCCCAGAGAGGGTGTAGAGTTTCCCCTGCTGAACATATATAAAAACAGCCTGGACACAATCCTGTGCCGTGTGCTCTGGGATGACCCTGCTTGAGCAGGGAGGTTGGACCAGATCACCCACCATGGTTCCGTCTAACAAGGCCCATTCCGTGTCAGGAGAGGCTGAAGAACTGCCATGGTGCTGCTGGACACATTTGTCTGGCTGCTAAAGCCCTAGTGAACTTCAAAGGAACTGGGCACCCTTTCTTTCCCCTTCTGTTTCCATAATAGTTGGTGTTTGAACAGTTGGTACAATTCTGAAGAAATTTGAGTCAGCCAAGAGTCACAGAGTGACAGAATGGGTCAGGTTGGAGGGGACCACAGCAGGTCACCTGGTCCAACCTCCCTGCTCAAGCAGAGTCATCCCAGAGCACATGGCACAGGATTGTGTCCAGACAGGCCTGGAATATCTCTGGCAGGGGAGACTCCACACCCTCACTGGACAATCTGTTCCAGTACGTGGTCCCTGCACAATAAAGAAGGTCTTCTTCATGGTCAAGTGAAACTTCCTGGGCATCAGTTTCTGCCCATTGTCTCTTATTGTGTTGCTGGGCACCACCAAGAAGAGTCTGGCTCTCTCCATAAGTTCATCCCAGAACTTCGATTTTGAAACTTAGCTGCCCTTTATAAAGGCATTTCTGTCGGTTTTGGGAGAATTTAGTAGAGCATCTCTATGGCTAGAGAAGCTCCTCTTTCATCCTGATGGTACCATAACTGTGCTGTGTGAATTACACACACGTGTGATTGCATCGTTTCTCTAACAAGAAGTAAAATTTTAGCCTTAAAGTATATGTATTGTTCAATGTGATTCAGGTCTATGCCCCTGGAGGTAGGCTTTTTCAGGGTATAATTTTCAGGACTTAATGACAGTGAGATCTGTCTTGAATGTGTTTAAAATTTTCAGGTTTGAATTCCTGTTCTGATGCATAATGCATGTTCAGCATTGTAGATGTTTATATCCAAGTTTATACCATTAAGTCTGATACTTGTAGAGAAACTGATCAGAAGTAAAACTAGAAAACAACAGGAGACATGGGATGTTGATGTCAAGTAGAGGATCAGAGAAAAGATTCTCATCAAAGGAAACTGAGAAGAGTCTCCTATGTTTCTCAGGTTTTGATACTTAGGATTATTAGTTGTTTTTTTAGAGAGCTTTGATCTAAAATTTCAGCCCTGTGTTTTAGCAGACATTGTGGTTTCATGTATCTACATGCATATCTATTTCAGCTTGTTAAATGAAAAATAATTGATTACTATTTGGAACTTGATTTTAAAGCTAAGAAGTCTTTAAATCCACAGGTTTTCAGAAACTTTATAATGCAGCACTGAATCAAGACAAGTTCCATACGTAAAAGCAAGGAATCTCTTGTGGGTTTCAGTAAATTAAGTACTGGGCATTACTCTGTTTTTGTGGAATGTTTTCTATACCTGTAAATACTTGAAAGTATTAAGACTGAAACTTTGATCTTGCAAGGTTGGAATTCATACCAAGGCATGGTTTATCGCTGGGATATTTCTGCTAATGACTATACCAATATCTCTGTGGGGGATACTACAACACTTAGTCCATTATACTCAACCTGAATTACAGAAACCAATAATAAGGTAATATTTCATGTTTTACCTATGCTACAAATACTGGATTTAATTCAGGCTAAAGATACTTCTAGTAATATAAAATGTTCTTCTGTTGTTTTAACAGGATTCTGTGGATGGTGCCGATTTACAGTTTAGACAGTGTAAGTGTTCTCTTATTGTTAGCAGCTCAATCAAATTCGGTTTGTTGTGGGAGTGAGGGAAAACAGTGTCATGGCAGAAACTGTACTGCATAGAGAGGGGTAGTCCTAGAAACTTCTGGGCATTCCTGTCTGTGGAGTATGTCAGAAGCAGAGTTCTAGTCATACCACATTCTTCTGGAGATTTGGGGTTGCTTTTGATAACCTTTCTTAACCCTGTCCTTGAGTATCCTTTATGATGGATGTGGAAGGGGGTATGACAGGAGCCTGCTTTTGGTCCTTCCATCTTAATAGCAAACCAGACTGATCCAAGAACTGCCTCAAAATTCAGTGCTGTACCTTCCTTACCCAGGTTAGGCTTACTACTAGAATTCTTTCCCGAGTTATGCTTAGTGCTAAAATTATTCCTTTTTGGTTCAGGGGACAAGGGATAATATCCTTTGCACAGTACAACAGCATTGTGATAGTCAGAAACTGAGAGCTCGGACAGTTGATCCATAACCACAATGTCACTAAAAATAAAAAAGTCTGGTTTTGGTCTGAAACTCAGAGAGTTGGCTACTACAGGTGGAATCTGAAGTTCTATGTGTGTTTTTAGAGAAGATTATTTTGGAGCTGTGGCACTGCTCTCCCCTTAGCCCAGTGCTCCCAGCCCTGTTTGATCAGTGCCTGCTGGCTCAAGAGCTTGCTGAACCAGTGTTGTCGTTGGAATCCTGTTTGTCTTTCTCCCACGTAACCTTTTGTGTACCTCTCTTCTTGCAGTGGATAGCTTTGAAATACCCCAAGATTGCAATATATGTGGATACATGTCGAGAATGCTATGAAGCTTATGTCATCTATAACTTTATGGTTTTTCTTTCAAATTACTTAACCAACCGGTACCCAAACCTCGTGTTAATAATAGAAGCGAAAGATCAGCAGAGGCATCTGCCCCCTCTCTGTTGCTGTCCGTCGTGGGCTATGGGAGAGTGAGTATATGATGACATCCTCAGGCTTTAGGCTGTGTAGGCAGACCCAATCATTTTGTTTGCATATTTAGCAGCATAACTTTTGCTGCTTGACGGAGTCAGTTTATGGCTTGTATGTGTTTGATCAGCTGTGAACCTCTGCTGAAAGCAGCTGTGGACAACTGACAATCAAGCTATAAAACATCCTGTGAATTGGACTTAGTTACTGACATGCACTGATTGACTCAGGGGTGCTGAAGGAAACTTTCTTATTTTTCAAGAATATTAAAAAAAGGTCTCCTGGAATCTGCTTCTTTTGCTATCATAAAGTATTTGCCAGAAACCTTTTGTGGAATTGGGAGTAGACCGGGTAGCCTGTTGTTTTTACTTCAGGTGAAGGGTGAAAGGCCTTATGCACCTAAACTGTTTATTTCTGAATGCTTAAACTGATAAAATCTCTCTGTCTCTCTTAGAAGATTTTGATTTTGCTAAAGCTGTTTGGCGTGAGGGGAGGGGAAGGTGGGCTTCAGTGGTCACAGCTTCTTTATACAGTTTGTCATGGCGGGCAAAGAGCTTTGGCTCCCTTAAGAGTTTAGGGCAGTTATGATTGTTAAGTCTCTTACATTTAGATCTGTAGTGTTTCTTAAATCTTCAAACACAGCAAAAATTGCATTCTCTTTGTTTAGCCCAGCCAGAAGCTTTTCATGGCTAAAATAAGTGAGTTGTTGAGTATTTCCTGTAATGTGTCTGTAAAAATCCAGCTGTTTTGTGTATTTTGTGTATACATGCCGTATACTGTAATATCTGAACTTCTGGATGCAAAGTTGAAATTACCATAAAATTTACCTTAGTAGATCTACTGACAGTAGGAATCTTCCATAAGTGAATTGTATTTAAATCCTTGTACAATGAATTTTGTGTTTCTCTTTCAGAGTTTTATTATTTCGATGTAAACTGGGTGTTTTGCAGTACACTGTTGTCAGACCATTTACTACCATTATTGCTTTGTAAGTATACTGATTAATGATGAATATTGATCTTCAGGATATGATTCGGAGTTACACTGGAAAGAATTTTCATGCCCTTTGTATTGGATCAAGGCAGTTTGAAAGCAGACTCGTTTTACATGCTAAATGGGTCCCAACAATTTGAATCAATTTCTTTATGACTTCTCTATGGCAAAAATAATAAAATTGAAATAATAAATACTCAATGCCAGCTTCTGTAATCAGTGGGATAGGATGTGAAGTACTGTTGGGGTGGAAACACATTTTTGTGATCTCTTAATTTTTAGATTCTTTTTTCCTCCCTTTTTTCATTGACTTCAACAACTGAGTATTTTTAAAGGCAGGTTTCATTGAACTTCTAAAATTTTTTTAAACTTTGCACGTGACAAGCTTGACTGTGTGCCTTCATATCATACAGCCTGTTTGTAAAGGAACAGCAGGCAGTCCTGCATAATGATGCAGAAAGCCTAATTTCATGAGCTTTGCATTGGTCATTGCTGTTAATTCTGTGGGACTGTGGAAGAAATTGCTACTCACAGTGAATATCCATATAAATTTTTATATATATATATATATTTATATTTATATATATNCAATAAAGTTTTTTCTATGCTCTTTGCCTTCTAAAATATTTGGAGTCTCTCATCTTTTTTCTTGTCCTACAACGACATATATGCTTTTGGAATCTGATTCTTGTGCAGGCCCCCAGTGCCCCCATTTGAGTACCAGAAGAGGTTTTGAATTCTAAGGGTTGATTGATACAGTGAAGATGTAGCACTTGAGGGAAGCGATCTGTTACTCCATAGTGATTAATTCTAAAAATTCTTCCAGAATTTGTGAACTAGTGGGAGTGTACGATGAAGGAAACTTCAGCTTCAACAATGCATGGACTTACCTGGTTATACTTAACAACATGTCACAACTAGTGAGTATCAGTACATCTTTCTGCTCTTTGAATTCATCAGCATTATGTGAATCTTCTATGTGAACTGTTGGCAGTGATTGTGTTAATGTCTGGTAATTCTTACAGGTAGAATATTTTCCATTGTAAGTCAAAATTGCTGTCTGGTACATGTTATGTATGAAAACCACTGGAAAACCAGATGATCTAAAACTTCTATTATTTTTATTAGGAAGCTCCATAAAGCAAGCACTTTTCTAACCCAAATTATTTGATGGGTGAGGTGGTATGGCCCAGGCATTAGAGCTTAAGAATTGCCCCTCTCTGGTAAGAGATGACTCCACTTGCCCCCACAGCTTCCTCCCAGCACTCATACAAAGAATCAATATGTTAAAAATTCTGTGTTAAAAATGGTAATAGCATTCCCAGGAAAAAATGAAGTGGTGTGTGCAGTCCTGAGAGTCTGGCCTGCCCAACACCTTTTCTTGTTGGGTCAGCTGTCAGATAATGTCAGGGTAAGATGTCAGCCCTTAAAATTGAGTTTCATTTTGGAGTCCATGGATTGGTTTTACTTCTCTTGGCAACAGCAGCTGGAGTCAGAACAGCATAACAACTGGGATAATTTGGAAATTCTGCCACCCCTGTGTTTGATGGGTGACTGTCACAGGAGGAGCTGTAATTGCTTTCTGCTGTGACAACAGTCCCAGCAGCAGCACGAACTTCTGCGTCCTGGTTGAAATGATTGGAATTTCAGGAATAAGAAAAAAGAAAGTGCTTTAAAACAGAAAGGCAAAGACTCCATAAAATAAGAGTCTCTTTAAAAAAAAGATAGCATTTTAAGGTTGTATCATACTATGATACATATTTTAACTGTAGAGATGGTGTAACAACTCCCTCACAAAATAAACAAGGATTTGAAAGCTTTCATTCATTTTCTTTTCCTTGTCAGTTTGCCATGTATTGTCTGGTGCTGTTTTACAAAGTACTGCGTGAGGAACTGAACCCTATCCAGCCTGTTGGCAAGTTCCTTTGTGTGAAGATGGTAGTTTTTGTTTCTTTCTGGTAAGTGGATTTTTTACTCGTTACTTCTTGCTCTCAGGGTGAATTGTAAAAGAGCTAAAAAGACTGGATTTGTTACTGAGCTTAGATGTCTTAAAATATCTACCCATAATCTTAATGAGCTGCAGTGAGGGGAAGAGGGTACTGATATTTTGGGGAGAACAGTCTGGTTCACTCAGGATTATTTTTGACTTGCTCTTTTGTAAGATGATTCTCAAGAACATAACTTAGTTTAGAATCTTCACTTGCAGTTATTTTGAAACTACTTTTTTTTCCTTTTAAAAGTAAAAAAAAATTACTTTTTCAAAATAAGTTATGGTAAGTTAAATAAAAATTTCTGTTTGAGCATTGCTCACACTTAGCTGCTAATGAGGGAGTGTATTTGACTATCAGAGCATTACTCTCGGAGCTACAGCAACATCCTGAAAGAGAAGCAACTTGTTCTAATGACTGACTGGAACAACAAACCCTCCTTTGGTTCTCTGTTTGTTCTGTTGGTATTTAGGGTCAGGGATGAATGACATCTCTTGTTAAGTTTGTTTCCTCCTCTTAAAATCTAAGTATATAAACAGAAAAGTTTTATTAAGATTCTTCCTATGTATACATATGACCAGATTTGCTTGCAGATTTTTGGCACTACTGTTACAGTTCTAATACAAATACTTCTTATAATAAATTCTCTTTATAGGCAGGCTGTGCTCATTGCATTGCTGGTGAAAGTTGGTGTTATTTCTGAGAAACACACCTGGGATTGGCAAAGTGTGGAAGCTGTGGCTACAGGCTTACAGGTAGGAGCAGATGGTTATTTCTGGGGAGGAAGGGTTACATGTAAGATGACACAGCTGATCCCAAGGAAATATTATCATACTCACTGTAATTAACACAGGCTTGATTAGTAATGATTTATTCTAAGCTGGGCTAAGTTTCAGCCAATGAGCCCATGTGAATTTTATGCTCAACACTTCTATATCCACGTATTGGGCAGAAGGAATGTGCCCCAGTGAAATATGTCTGGATAGCTTTGCATTTCTTCTTGCAGGTATTCATTGTAGAGCTGCTGCTTGTTAAATGATCTGTTTAAGTCAAGTCCTGTATGTATGGCTCCCTTGAAAGCTGCCAAGAATATCCTGGTGGAAAAGTAGCTGATGTCAGGATCCCAGGGCAATTGCAGCCTTTCAGTTGTAGAAGAAACCCAGAACTATTTTTCTCCAATTATGAATGATTCAGTCAGTGTCTCTGTTGCAGGATTTTATCATTTGTGTGGAGATGTTTCTGGCTGCTATTGCACATCACTACAGTTTTTCCTATAAACCTTATGTTCAAGAAGCTGAAGAAGGCTCATGCTTTGACTCCTTCCTTGCAATGTGGGATATTTCTGATCTAAGGGCAGATATCTCCGAACAGGTTCGAAATGTGGGTAAGTAACAGACAAGAGTTGTACAATCCGTCAACAGCATCTGTATTTCCAGCTTCATGGCACACTATTGCCCACCTTTATGGTAGCCTGAGAACATTCTATTACCAAATCAGTGGCAGCTGCATCCCTAGAGGATTTCATGGTTTATCTGGCACTTTTTTCTTTCCAGAATTCCTGACTGATTTAGAGTCTATTTTTAAATTTTTCCTTTAAAAAGAAAAGGTTCGGTAAGTAGAGGAACGTACTTTGTTTTTCTCTTAAATGGAAAGACATACTTTTCTTTACTGAAACTAACAATGCCCACGTAAAACCAATACACAACAAAGACTCATCTTCTAATTTAACATGACTGTTTTAGAGTTGATGTGTTCAAAGACTGGTGTTGGAAGGATTAAAAACCCTTTTTATTTTGCATAATTCTAGGGAGGACAGTTTTGGGCCAGCCAAGGAAAATGTTTTTTGCTGAGGATCATGAACAAAATGAGCATACCAGTTTACTGTCTTCATCTACTCAAGACCCAATTTCTGATGCTTCCTCAATGCCATCTTCACCCATGGGTCACTATCAGGGGTTTGGACACACTGTGACCCCTCTCACAACACCAACGACAGCCCCTGCAGTTGATGGGATTTTTAACCCTTCTGCCAGTCAGGATGCTGAGCAATCACCTGAACTGGAGAACAACTTAGCAGAGAAAGCTTTGGATAGAAGTTAAACTCACCTCTTTGAATGTGTCAAGGAGTCATTACATACTTTCCACATGTGTCCTGTTAACTATTAAGGATGAAAGTTGAAAAGCTTGGGAAAGCTGCTGCATGGACAGGAAGAGGATATGGTATGGCTGTAACTGACATGAATCCAGAATCTGTAATGGATGTGAGCATCTGTGAGTACCCCATGGATATCAAACACGCACACTGTAAAGGTTTCTGCATAAATTTAAGCATCATCTCCTTAACTGTTAAACACTTCCACCTCATATCAAAATTACACTGAATTTCGTAAGTGCAACAGAAACATTTGAAAAAAATCCTCTGCTTGTATAAAAATGAAGTGCAAGTACTACTAGCAATGGGAAAGCCTAATTTCAAGAATGTAATTTAAGGAGAGCAGTAGCACAAACTGTTTGTGTTAACTTTGCTTGTCTTAATGATGGTTAACTTCCATACCCAATGCTGAATGGAGTGTGGGTGAAATGATAGCTTCTGTACAGATGCCACCTTTTTCCCATTCCTACATAGCTAAATCAAGTCCCTTCACGAAGATAGTTACTGCTGAGCATTAGTGAAGAACCTCTACAAAGAAAACATTCCCTGCAGGCCTTGCTATCAGTCCATGCCCAGATCATATGGTTGGTGTATCTGTTGTCCTTGAGGCTCATAGTTTGGAAGTCTTTTATGTCTGAGACAGCCAGGATGGTAAATTTTGGATTAATACTTCACCTTGACTATTCTTTTCCCCATCCTTCTAAAATGAGAATAATGGTTACTACCTTAAAATACATGGAGGGGGAATGAAGGATATTGAAAAGGAAGTAGAAAACAAAATTATTTCTTTATTTTGGGCTGCATTAAGTTCTTTAACACTTAAGATTTTTTAAGCTGTTAAAGCAGGATATCTTGTGTCTGTACTAATTTGTGTTCTTAAATTTGTGTCTGTGTGTGATTGTATTATGCTTCTAGTATAGCCTGGAATCAAATGTAATAGCTGGTTTTTCCCCCCACAGAAGACCTTTGCTGAGGTAAAACTATGTAGCTAATCTAATACTGGAGTTACTAGGACTAGATTCCAGCCCAAGAAGCCGCACACTTGTATCAAAACGTTACTTTGCAAAAACTGACAATGTCAGAGAGGTATTGTTTTTATCCCATTATCAGATTTTTACTGTTATTGCATGTTTGCAATCTGACGAAAACAACCAAACCAGTAGAGCACTACTTTTTAAATGACAAGATCTTAAGTTTCTTTTCCAGCATTGTTAGCATTTCCAGGATAAATGTTTAACTTCTGGCTGTCAGTGAATTCATCTTAAGTGCTTTTTTTGCAGTACTAGTGTGATGTAAATATTGCGCCTTACTCACTAGGCTGCATATTTTATAGCTGAGTATGTACTTGCTGTATCTGAAGTTAGTGAGAAAGTGAAAATCATGGTTTTCAATTTGCCAACTCATTGCCTTTGTTGTAAATAAGCAATTAAAGATTTTATTTAAACTGTTCACCTTCTATCAATTTGATTTACTACTACAGTAATTTAAGAGTGTGAATGACACATGACTACAACTGTCCTCATGGAAGACAGTAGAACTTAAGTAGAACTACTGCAAGAGTTTGTGCTTTCAGTATTTCATGGTTTGTACTGTTAAGGGAATACTTGTTTGGGCTTATGAAGAATTAGAATCTTCTAATCCATGCTTGATCCCAGGTATCACCTTATGCATGTAATAGCTTTGCTCTAAAAGGAAACAACTTGTACAGGTTCACAATGCATTGGGACCTCAGTGCCCACTCCCAGAAATAACCTGATTTCCTGCATGTATACAGGTAAAAAAGGGCAGGGGTAGGAGTAATAACTGAGGGAGCAGGGCTGCTGCAAGCAGAGTAGCTACTGTGTTCTAGCTCTTCAAAATCCTCACCCTGAACATTTTTTTTTTTAATACTTGAAGTTATGTCTGTTTGGTGTAAAACTAAGGTTCAGAGGGGACCTTCGTAGCAAAACAGCTATTTAAGTGTCTTGGTTACTTCTTTTAGAGTATTTCTTGAAAGCTGCTAAGTTATTTTATTATTATTCAGTTATTCTATTTGCACAATATAATATTCCTGCTTGTTGTTTTCTTTTCTGGGAGAAAAATTATTTATTTAATTGTAGTAGCTTATAGGATCGTACCTTTCCATAAAGAGTGCTACTTAAAAAATAAATAGAAATCTTGCAATGATACCTACCCTGTCTTTGGAAAACCACTACCACAGTACTCCACAGTATAACCTATCATGATTATATAAAAAGTTCATTTGCAAATAGTTTATTTTCCTCTTAAACATATTTATTCCTCTGTTGTTTTATGCCAAATCTCCTCCCAAGTTTTTTTATCAGAAGTCTTGAGGATTGCTCTTGCCTTATTCAAGGAGACTAGAATGTCTTGCATTTGTCTTGCATTTTGCTTTCATCTTAATTACTAAAATCTTAATAAATACACCTACCACAGTCTGTAAGGTTTTTGTTCTTATCAGACGTCTTCCTGCACAAGAAACCTAAACACTTTCCTATAAAACTGCACTCTGGTGAAATCACCAAGTACTGCCAGGTTTAGTTGTGTCAGACTAACTTAAAATTTCATGGATCGTGGTTTTAAGTTTTGGGTTTAAGAAACACTGGTTTTTATGTAGTACCAAAAGCCTCTGTTCTACTCTAATTCACTTGCATTTCATTATACATTGTACCCCTTGGATAAAGGATGGTAAGCAGTTACTTTATCTTTAGAAAACATGACTTTGTACCTCTGCTTTGGAAAACAAATAAAATGGAGATCCAAAAGGAGCTTTATTACAGCAATTTATAAGGTGCAGGTTCAGCTGAGGCTGGGACAACCCCAGCTCTAACTGTCCCTGAAGTTAAACTGAGAGAACTTGATAGAAATAAATAGAAATTGATAGATAGAAATAAGTTAAACTATCTGAAATGTTTGACCTAATGAAGAGTACACAATGACTTCAGCAGGCCCAAAACTTCTAGAAGAATAATTTTTGGATGGTTCTTTATACAGGCTGCTGTTAAGGAAAGATCACAGAATTGCCTCTCTTCCACTGAACAGTAAAAAGAAGCTTAGCTACAGAAAAATCTTGCTAACAATCTTCCTCTCTGCAGAGGTAGAATCAGTGCTGAGTTCAAAGCTTTTATTAGTCTTCCACTTGTATACAAGTTTAACAGAAGGAACTGGTTACATGCATTATACCAAGTTGTAATGCTGTAAAAGACAGTCAGGAGCACTGCAGTGACTGATGCATTTTATACAACTGTCTACAGACAACTTAATGCCCACTGTATTCACAGAAAAAAACCTCTGGGAGATTCTAAAAAGTTTACCAGTTTTACCTTCCATTATATAGCTTGAGTTACTCCTTTAAAGCTTTTTAGAATGCTCTGTGTGCAGCACTGATTTGTGATACTGCAGCAGGAATGCTGTTCAGTCCTCCCACAAGGGTAACATCTCAATACACTGATGTAGGAGGCTCTGGCAACTGAGAAGTGGAGTCACAGTTTGAAACACAAGGCCTCTATCCCAAACAGCCACAGCTGTTTATTGCTGGTACAAGTACCTGGATGCTTTTTTTCTCACTACAGCTGACCTGGTAGCAGAACTCTGTCCCACTGCTGCAGTCACTACACGAGCCAGCAATCAGGTTTGTGCTGCAGTGAAGGCAATACCTCCTCTAAGTGCTTGGTGAGATACTCTTACAGTGCAAATTTTCATCCACCAGTGGAACCTAAGTATCTATTATTAAAGCAACAAATCAGCCTTTTTGATCAGTAAATACAATTTAGACTTTAATACAAAGTAACAGCAGTGTTGTTCTGAACATCAGTTTATGCATAATAATTAAGCACAAATCACACAGGACATTCTTCACCTTTTAACTGTAAAGCTGATATTGCTTTTATGGTGTTGGACATCAAGTACAAGTTCATCTCCAACCTGAACTGGGATGGGCTCATCCAGAACAACTGCAGCTTGTTTCCAGTGTGAGGACTCATCAGATGTGTTCAAGCTATGGTCTTCATCTAGATGGATGTGATACCAGAAGGGAATGGCAGTGACCCGGCCAGACTTACAAATTTGTATCTAGAAATATTGAAAATAATACTCAGTTATACTGCTTTGTTCTTTGAAAAGGAGCTAGTTCAAACCATTTCAATCCTTTCCAGCAGCGCTGCAGAAGAGTAGTTAAATGCACTCTGGGCCCCAGAACTCACCTTCACTTCTCTGCTGGGGCTGTTCAGCAGAGGGTCCATGAGATCCAGCCTTAGGAGCTCTGCTGGCTTGCTCAAGGGTACACAGGGTAACGTGGAGAGATCCAAATACACACGAACAGGTACCTGAAAGTATAGACCAGAACTTCAGGCAGCAACAGCTGTTACAAAGGGAAAAAGTAAATAACTTAATCATAACACAAAAGTTGCCAGGAATTACTGGAATGGCTTTCAGGGATAGGGAAAAATGCAAAATACAGCCCTCTAATCCCCTCTGAAACATTGGAACACAATTGCCTGGGAACAGTAACAGCACAGTCACTCTTCTGTACAGTAACTGCAACAAAACTTCCACACCAGTTCTGAAACAAACATCACCCATTTTCATTTATCTCAAGGTCCCTGTGTGGTCACAAAAACCTCTCTTGATAATTTCAACAGTGTTTTTTTACAGTTCACACCAAATCTAAAGAGCTAAACAGCTGCATTTGAAACCCTGTCTGGAAGCCACCCACCAGCTTCCTACCTTGAACTGGTTGATGAATGGGGCTATATTAAACCCCAGAGTTGGTTCTGTTCCTTGAACAGCGCTCTCCAGCAACAGAGACTCCGATTCTACAAGCATCCCATATACCAACACATACTGTGGGAAAATCTTCCCTCCACTGTGAAGTAAACACCTGTAAAACGAGAGGGATTTCACCTGTAAAGCTGAGCAATCAACAGTAATGAAAGAACAGTAAGTACATCTAAGAAAGGCACACTAGTTCTTCCTCTGGAGTCAAGTGCTCCGAACCATAACGTGCCATCACTAAACACAAAGGTCAACAGTAAAGATTCCCTAGGCCCACAAAAGGGGATAAATCCATTTCACACTTAGTTACCCACTTCCATTATTTTACTTCTCCTCCTCTGCCTTCCTTCCCACTCCTCCTGCTGTGAGGAACAGCAGCTTTGCTGCTGCCTCTCTGGTTGTTCTAACACCCTGTGTTTGTCTTTTAGCAGGACCAGTTTGTTCTGACAACCGTTGGACATGTACACAAATCTTGCACTAAAAGCTACCTTGCTTATTGTTTGCTGTCCTGCAAACTTCTGACAGACCAAGGAATATGATCATCCATTCATATTCTTGCATAAAAAAAAAGACAAAGGAATCTAAGACAGTGAAATCTTGATGCTTTTTTAAAAAATACAATGGTCATGCCAGAAACACTGGGAGGTTCAATCCAAGGAAAATCCCTTTTTCTACAGAAGCAACACAATAATAATTACATAGTTACAAGGAATTTTATTTAAAATTTTCAGGTAATTACAGCTTCCTAGGAATATTTTTATCCTTTCATACTGTACCTGGATATTGCAGCCTTTTCCATCACTTCCTGCTGGATTAAACCTGATGTTTCTATAACATCCAAGATAATAATACTCCACAGTTTGTCTGATTTGGGTCGCTGTAGCACCACACTTTCTTCTTCTAAGTGGCTGAGCCAAAACTCTAATGTTTCCTTAGGGAAATGGTTTGCTTCTGCAATGACATGAAGTGCTGCCTGATGCTGTTCTTTCTCAACAGAACTGTAGGCTCTAACTGGTCCAAGCTTGCCAGCTATAATTGGCAGGATGGAGAAGCCTTCAGATACATCTAAAATGTACAAAGCATCAGGATCCACACCTAGAGAGCTCTTGTTTTGGTGCTCTTGGAGGTTTATCCCGCTGCCGTGTCCATCAACGTCCATGGAGTGCAAGTCCTTACTTGGATTTAATGACAGCAGCACTTTGCTCATGGCAGCTCTAAAGCATTCGTGGTAGGCTACGTCATTCAGCAGGGCTATTTCTGTGGATTCCAGCACACACACTGGAGTGCTGCCATCCTGTTTGGTGCTTGTCTGAAGTCCAGCCAGAGCGTTGCATAATTCTGCCTCATTGCCCAAACCCAGCGTGTCATCTCTGTCACTGAAATCCATCCCACACTCTGAAGGCAAAGAAGAAATCTTCTGGATCTTCAAGTAGCAGTCTTGGCAGCAAACTTCCATCATCACAGTATCTCCAGTCTTCACTGAATAATCTTGGCAAAAGAGCATAAAAAAAGTTGTGTCAGTTACTTTACAGATACATCACTGAAGAGCCTTAAGGTACTTGAAACAAACAAACAAACAAACCCAGCCACCCCATGATCTCATTTGTTCATATCTCTGCCACAATATGAGGACATCAAACCACTACAGTGTGCAGAGCAGGGTGACTAAGACAGAGAAAGGCCTCAGGGGCAAGGCAGCTGAGCACTTGTTTTGTTTTTGTTTTTGAAGAGCAGCTGAGGGCACTTGTTTTGTTCAGCCTGGAGAAGAGCAGGCCTCAGCCAGGAAGATCTCATCACCCCCTCAAGGGTGGCAGTGGAGGGGAAGGTGCTGGTCTCTCTGAGAGACAGCACATGAGGAAATGGAATGAAGCTGCATCAGGGAAGTTCAGATGGGACACTGGGAAAGGCTTCTTCACCCACAGGATTATCAGTCACTGGAACAGGTTCCCCAGGGTGGGAGTCACAGTACCAAGCCTGCCAGAGTGCAAGGAGCACCTGGATAATGCCTGGATAATGGTGATTTAATTTTAGGTAGTCCTGCAAGAAGCAGGAAGCTGGACTCTATGATCCTTATAGGTCCCCTCCAGCTTGAGATATTCTAAGATTCTAGGAAACAGGAAAATAAAAGGTGGGTGAATACAGAGTAAACACTGTAAAAAATGACACTGCCAACGCCTGTACGTGGGTAGTATTCCAAGTTGAATCCCACATGGGGCAAGGGGTAGGTAGGAATGTTTAGTTTTGGTTTTGTGGCAGTAGCAGCTAACAATTCCTACCTCACCTTGCTCCCCTTCCTTCTCCTAAGTCACATGTTCACCAAGTGAGCCAGCCAGTAGCCCCACGTTTTGGAGATGATCCACAATGCATTAAATTCAGTATAGAAAAAACCCCAACTTAATGAAAAGTATTCTCCCAGATCTCACCTGCTTAACAGCAAAGTCCCACAAACAAGCCCTGATGCAGGGAGATCAGGAACCACCTCTCAGCTACTTGCTGTTGAACTTCTATTTAGACTTCCTAGTCTCTGAGATAAGCTAACTTACTTATCAAAATGAAAAAAAAAAAAACAAACAACAAAACCAAATGAAACCAAGTTAATGCACCACAACAAGCAAACCCACAGGACATACCAAGGAGGCCCTGCACAGGATACACTGCCTGTTCCCAGCAAGTTTCCTCACTGGGACTTGTAGATAGAGAGTGCTCATCATCAAGCTGCAGTACAAACCACACCACAACAGCATCCAGTATTCCTCCTTCAGTGACTGGCAGGCTGAGCTTCCAGGGCTTTCTAGCTGCCAGGCTTTTCAGCTCCTGACCAAAGCACAAAGAGGAAAAAAAAGTGGAAGAGTTTATTTCCATAAATAAAAATTTGGTTTCATTAAACTAAATAATCCAAAATTTCTGCACCAATCCATGAGGGCACCCAACAGAAACTTGAAGACACCAAGCCTCTACAATACCAATTATGATCATTAGAACTCGCTAGCATAGGAACTGTCTTGCCACATGCAAGAGCCATTTCCCACATGGACAACCTGCACCCATGAGAAGCAAACACGCCTACATCTAAGAACACACACATTTAAACACACTGAAAACTGCAAGAAAGCCTTCAGACTGGCAGGGCTTGCCTTATGAGAAGGAATAAAAACAGAGCCAGGCTTTTGGCTGGACTCAAGCCAATGCTCAGGCACATGTTTCACTTAAAACCTGTGTTCAATCAGTTCTAGAAATACTGTGTACTGTGAATTTGCTCAAACACAGGCTTGCAGTGTCGTAATAAAAACAGGAAGTCAAACACCTTTGAGGGTGTTTTATCTGCTATCTGAGCTGTGCAGGCCTTGTGTAAAAGCTCAGGCATGTACAATTTCACTACTGGGAAGACCTTAAGGTCTACCCTAAAGGGATCATTTATAAATTCTCCAATACTCCTAAAAAGTTTAGGATATGTAACAGGAATTAAGTCTTTTTCCATGCACAATTTATTTTTCTCAGGAATTACCTTCTGTTACCAACATTCACAAGCACAAAAGGACCAGCACTAATGTTTTAGCTCTGGCATAAACCCATTAACAGGAGGTCAAGCACAAGGGACCAAAGGGTCTCTCAGTCACAGCCATTCTGCTTAGTAACAGCCCTTCCAAAACATTTATCAACTTCCTGATCTGCTTATGTCAACACTTGTTCTCTTTAAGTTTCAATCTTAAAATACACATGGCAAAAGGAAAGTTCATCTCCTGCTCTGAGGATGGGAGTAGCTGTCACGTGCTGGGTTTCTTGCTCTTCCCTCTTCACTTTGTGTTCTCCAAGAGCTTGTCTATCCCTCTTCTCAAAACTGAGATGTGAACAATAGGCAAGTAAAATTACTGGATGATAACAAAGTTCAATGATAGTAAGATCTCACTGCTCTTCAACAGAAGTGCTTTGCTGCCAGTCATCTTTTTGGTACCTCCTCAGCTAGTGAAGAAAAGAGTAGCCAGTTGAAGCTTTGCTGGCATCAAGCCCTTTAAAATAAGACAGCAATAGCAGAAGCATGCATCTTGTTCTTGGTTTCTGGGAAGTTGGAGAGGTGTTGAAGTATATTTGATATTACAAGTATTCTTCCTGATTATTCCACAAAAGCAGGCCCAAGGTTCTCATCCAGTGGGTTCTAGTAACTGCAGTGTTACATTGCCAACACTTAAAAACCCATGTGAAACTTATTTCAGCTTTCCCTGCTCTCTGCCATGCTGCTTAATCCACAGTTGTTCCTCACATTTGCCACTTTATAAACCTTCTTCTATTGTTTATGCCAATTACAGATTTAAACAACTGTAGCACATCAGGATGGCTATTCATCAAGTAGTCTTGTTAAAGAGAGAGAGCAAAGGAAATAAAGCAATGGCACAGGAATAGGCAGTAAAACCTCAAAAAGCCACACACGTCCTCTGAATGAGAAAGGCCTACAAACAGAAGGAAAAATCTACAGAAAGAATGCAGTTATTGAGTTTCCTATGTCTTGATCCACAATTTCTCACATATTCCATGCCACAGCTTCTCATGAACGATTAGGAAGAGCCAAAATCCGTAACTGTTGGCAAAAGCACGGTTCCTTTAGGGCCTGAAAGTGAGCTTTAATTACTGGCTGCAGAGGTAAACATTTCCCGTGCCAGTGGCACTGATCGCCTGCCAGCAAACAGGCACACATGGAGCACCTGGCTGGGTGCAAGTGTAATTACAGCCACACCTCATTCCCCTGCCTGGGAGGGACTGAGCTGCTGCTGCTGCTAACAGCAGTAACAAAATAATCACCAGAAAGCAGCTGCTTTTTTCTAATTATTATTATTTGTGAATTTTGGTTTATTATTTCTCTGATCTGTACTGATGTTTTTGAAGTCTCCGATAACTCAGTTGGAGAAACACTGTTGTAGTGTATTTTAGGCCTTCTCAGTTCTGCCAGTTTAGGTCTGGATGGATAGCACAAGCAGAATAAATGCAACATCCCTCTAGTTCTTTGAAATGGGCGTTTAAAAAATAGGTCTTAGAAATTACCTTGCTAGTGCTAAGTGATTTATCTGAATTTCTGTCCTTAGTCGGTAATTCTTTCACTGTTTTTAAGTTTAGGAGGATTTTTTCTTATTACAATAGGAACCAAGCCCATTTTTTTCTCATTTTTAGCTGCACTGATTGACCATCCAGGTGTAGTCCTGAC
The DNA here is from genome assembly GCA_013400495.1 of Nicator chloris. Classification (NCBI taxonomy): domain Eukaryota; kingdom Metazoa; phylum Chordata; class Aves; order Passeriformes; family Pycnonotidae; genus Nicator; species Nicator chloris. Next base: position 28,859 of record WAAE01017324.1, read on the forward strand.
ATAACACATAAAAAAACCCCACCGAAACAAAAACAAACAAAAAAAAATTCATACTGAAAGTAACCTACCAGTGTTTGGAACTGCCACCTTTGCCCAGTGACAAAGTAACAACAAACAGTAACCACGGCCTCCCAACTCCATCAGTGATTCATAACAGTGGCATTTCTTCCTTTTTACTTATGATATCTTAACATTTCATGACAGGAGCACTCCATTAGTCTAACTGAAACTTCAAAGGAGCACTTCTGAAACATGCTTTCAAGAATAACACAGTTCTTTACTCTTGAAAATTATCTTCACATGTTTGCCAGCAGGCAGATGCTTAAGAACAGACATCTCTCAGATGAGAGCAATAGTTTCTTATTGATGCTGGAAGCAGAAGCAACATTAGGTCACAGAGATTGCTCCCAATAGTATACTGAAGAGCCTTGTCTTATTTCATTTTTCATCTCAGGATGTCAGACAGGCCAACTAGGAAAAGCTATTGATTCAGAAACTGCAGCTCCTGGCCAAGCAGCAGCCAAGAATAATTTCATTTATATAACAGAATCTATTTTAAGCTCTGACTCAGTGGTAGCTCTTCACCACAGGTCAATGAGCAAGAAGCACACCAGAGATCAGATGTGTCATCTTTTTAGCAAGCTCAGCTGCAGGGGCTGGGCTCCTTGCCTTCCAGTTCAGGCCTATTTAGCATATACATACAGATGTATTTTGTGCTAAACACACAAAATTATGCTACTAGATTTCAGAATGCCCTATTACAGAAATACCCTAAGATACAAAGGAGCTGAAGTGTGGAATCAAATGGTTGAATACAATAATTTCTTCATCTCCTCACTTACCCACTAACACTTACATTTTAATGCTAGATGGAAAATACAGCCTTTCTCCTGTCTTCAGGACCTTTGTGAAGACTGACTTTAGAGGAATAAACTAAGTCAGGTCCACAATTGCACAAATCATTTAGCATCTCTTGCATCCTTCCTTCCCCTCCCTGTACTGAGTGCAGTTGCTGTTTGATCTTATGGTGAGGTAGTTTATTGAGTTCCCTAAGCTATGCCCAACACCCCAAAAAACTCTACCTTCAAAAGAATTACAGACTGTCACCTGAGGAATCACATCACCACACAGCCAGACAAGCATCCAAACCAGCAGAGGATTTCAGTGCAGCCCTGCAACTTCGCACTTGTGAACTGTTCTGAAGTTGAACCCAAAACCAAATGAGATATGGGACTTTCACTACCATAAAAAGATGGCTTAAGAAGGGTGTAAGAAAAATCATTACCTGCAGATCGTTGAAATCTACTGTCATGACTTGACAGGGTTCTGTGAGGGCTGTGTAACCCCCAGGAATACGACTGAGCTTCTCAGTGGTGTAGGGCTCCACAGTTTCCTCTGAGCCAGCAGCAGCATATGTGGGACTGAAGAACTGCACTGAATTTGACAAGCACACACCAGCAACTTCCTGCACCCCCACTCTGGGAGTAAAGGCAAACAGAGGAGAAATTAAATTCCAAGTAATTTGACCAAAAACCTAAAGGAAATTCTCACTAGGCTGACTAATTATTTCAAAATGTACAGAGTGTTAGAAGAGAGAAGTTAAAAAATACTAAAACAATTCTGTGGGGTTTTTGTCATGTTCAGAGAAGCTCTAAAGCGCAGAAAATGCACCTCACTTGCAAGAATCAGAACTTAATGCTGTAACCAGAAACTAAGAAAAAGCCCAATACATATTAAGAATTTTACTATATCCTAGGGAAAAAAAAAACCAAAAACCAATACCAATCAGAGCACAAACAATGAAGCATAACTTAAAATGGCTGAAAGAATGGGAGAGAATATGGAGTAGACCACCAGATCAGACACAGAGAGATGGCTGTGATATGCAAGATTATCAACTATTGGACTGAAAGGGGATTCTCTCTCTCAGCACAATGAATCAGTGTTTGATGATAAATTAAACACACTTTTCAATGTACTTCAGGAAAAAATAACCATGTATTCATTCAATTCTGGGCTCTATGTCTACTTCTAACCACTCAAAAAAATTAAAGCATGAGGAAAAACTCAAAGAAAAGCTGTATTAATTGTTCAAGGCAGAAACCATGCTGGATGACATAAAAATCGTGAGAAAAGAGATACTTCCACACTGCTATTTCATTAGGCCTTCTGCTCAGAAAAAAACCATCAAACCCCAAAGCCTTCCTGTCGTTTGTGAAAACACTTGAGGAAATGTGAAGGCATGAACATCAGAATAATTCAAAGAGATCTGCATAGTTTAAATCTGAGAAGAGATTTAAAAAGTGTTTTACATAAAAACAGGACTTGTAAAAGTAGTCTTAAATATTCTTACTGGAGCAAAAAGGGATCTCAAACTATAAAGGCAAGAAATTTAAAATTACTTTTTTTTTTCCGTAGAGCATATAATTAATTTGTGACAATGACTTCAGTCCTGCTAATCATCTGACCTTAAGCTATTAAAATGGAACATCAATTCAACAACCCAAAGTTAACAGCAAATTAACCTGCATTCTGTTTAAATTTTGCAAGGAATGGTCAATGCCCAGTTTCAAGGCAAAACCTCTTCTAACTGATAAATAATTAACTTATAAAATAAATTATTCTGTGACCATCTACCACAGGAACTTCTTTCTCTTTCTGGCCACTTTCCAGGTCTACTGCATCAGAGAAATCACTGATGCAGCCTGGCTGCTCTTTATCCAGTGCACTGGAGCTCCTCTAGAAGTCAGTATTTTCTCTCATCTACAACAAAATACACCACGTCCAAACCTCTCAGACAGAGGCTGTCTCCATACAATGCTACTGTTCTAAAAGATTAGAATAAATACAAAAGCAATTGATACACAGTCAGAACTGGTCTCAGCAAAGAAACCCTACTGTATGCTAGTTCAGAATTAGGCAAAGGACATTCAGACAGGTAAAGACAGCTGGGGTTATCAACACTTAGGCTTTACAGGGGTTAGATCCAGACGCGAGGTATGGAGCAGATTATAAAGAGGGTAAAATGAGGATAAAGGCCAAGTGTTAATCCAAGAATCTCCAATTCAGAAACTGAGAAGTAATTTTACCATGAGGGAATTAAATTTCTTTAGCATGTGTTAGAGGCAGGTATTTCAGCATAACTGCATGATTAACGGGTCCAGAAAATCTGAACCTCAAAGGGGTAGGGAGATGGGGCAAAAAAACCAAACCAAAACAAAAGACAGGCTGGAAAAGGGGTGAGGATGGTGAGAGCAGAAATCCTTTTAGTTAAACAGATAATCAGCCATTCAAAAAATAAAGAGCAAAGTCAATGAGAAATGGTCAATAAAGACAACCAGTACCTCTTCCCAAATAAAAAATGTGGGTTCAAGCTGTGCTAGAGTTTAAACACACCTGTGATGTCTGCGTATCTCTTTGCATTCCACTGCCATCCCAAATATTGTAGCACTTGCAGGAATAACTCTGCCATAGTCTCCAGCACCAATGTCTTGGTTTTTAGGCTGTGAAAACATGAACAACAACATGCAATGAGACAGTGGCCTATTTCTACCATTACTGAAAGGCCTAAGTTACGTGTGAGTGAGCCATTCAAGTGACAATCAAAACATTGCTAAGTTCCTAGTGACTGGTAAAGCCACTAGTCTTTGGCGCTCTGCTGAACATTAAAGGAGTTTTTTAAATAGTGTTTTAATACAACCAGGCATCAGCTTTACTCTTCAGTCTGCTACTTCCTCTGTGTAACTCTAACAAAATGCAGATTGAAAAACAATATTAGAGTATACTGAAACATTTGACGACTTTTCTGTTATGCATCATTCCTTTACTTAACACTAGAGGTCATCAGTTTCAATTCAGTACAACACAAAAGGTTTCAGCCAGCTCAAACCTTTTTCTAAATGACTTGGAATCAAAGGACAAAATAAAGACAAGTCCTTCTATCAGGAAGAATATTAGTTTAACAGAGACTAGGCTGTGTAAGACTCCTTATCATATTACTTTGCTTAATGTACTAGCAAAACCACAAAATATAAAGTAAAATCTGAGACTCAGTGGAATTGCTCAGTCTTCCAAAAAGGTTCAAATCAGCAAAAATAAATTAGTTATCAAATTATAATTGAGTGTTCCCAAGTATTACAATGAGAAATAACTCTACCATAATTCAGCATTTTCTGCTTAGACTGACTGTATGCTTGAAATCTACACAAACCCTTTTGGTGTTACTTACAAAGATGGGGGACAAGAAAGATTTAAAATAAATGAATGAACAGTGACTAAGAGTGAACCACCTGTGATGAAGGAAGGTTATGTCAGGGAAACATGTTTTGCAAATATCTGTTTCGTCAGAACACAGAGTTCACAGAAGTGCAATGTTCTGTCACTTGCCAAAATCATTCACGGAGCAAGCCCAGATCATTTCTAGCTCACCAAAGGGAATGAAATATTTACAAGACAACTGTTTCTCATTCCCATATGTCTGCAATGTGTGCACATGCACAGGTACCCACATCACCCACCTTTGGTTGCAAAAGCAGATGTTCCCAAGCATGTATCAAGCTCTCCACAATTCCTTCTCCAAATAAGCCAGCATCGACTGTTTCTGTGACAACCAAGGAAACTCTAGACAAGCAAAATATGATGTACAACAATCAATCATTCTTTTAAAGAAAAAAACCTCACCATACCAGTATGAGCTCAGAGCAAAACTTTTACCAGCATTCTGGAGTTTCAGTACATGTGGGCAATTTAATTCTTCCAAAAAATTATGTGTTTTGAATTGTTTTTACAAGTTATTGAAGATGTACATAAAAGAGAGCAAATATTGAGCAAGAATTTACTGTAAAGCTTCTTGCTCAGCATTTATAAATAAATTGTGTGGGAAGAATCTAGCCAAAACAGGAAGATGTTTCAGCCTGGGCACACAGCCAATGATACTGCAGAATATATATTTTGTGCAATAGCAAAACATACAGCATAATAAGAAGAAACACTTCCAGAACAGCAGTAATTTATTTATTAATAGTTGACATCCAGGAACTCATTAAATACACTAAATACTGTAACATACATGTTACAGTAACTCAGCTGACACAACTAGGCAAGGCTTGGCTGGCCTAAACCAGGAGCTTAATCATTTCAGATCATGAGCCTCACCACTGTCACTGTAACTTTAGTAACTCCATCCTATTCAAAGGCTGCAGAAGTGAGACACAAGACCTTAGAAGTATAAAAGTGTGTTAAAAATTACTTTTATGACACAGTAATCTAATTTTTTTTCCCATTACTGCAGTATCATTACATATGCCCCAAATCTCCCACCATCAAAGAATTAAACCCCTTAATTTAGGACATTGTTCATCTACCACAGAATTAGGATGATCTGAAGAATGTGTTATCATTTCTGCTCTTTAAACACATAAAAGATACAGAGAAACTTCTCACATTATGAGCAATATGACCGCAGTGTTATTTCCTGTTTAGGTCACAAGACATTTCCTATTTTCTTGAAATTAAGAGCAATCTCAAAATACCATCAGAAGAGAAAGCAACAACGTACCTTTCAGGTATGTGCTTTGGAATTTCTATATCAAGTGACTTCAAATGCAGAAGTTTGATCTCTCTTTCCATATTATTTGCTGCCACCACATCACGGGCAAGTTCATACATGGTTTTGGATAATTCGCAGGCATAGACAGAAGATGCTCCCGCCTTCTTTGCAAACATACTGAAAAACAAGAATCAGGGGGTTTCCCCTCCTCCACATCTGCTTCATATTTCTACCAGTTCAAGTCTAAAAATCATCCTTAAATGGACTGGTATCTCTTGTGTGAACACTGATATTGCACAAGTTGATATCCTCTTGATATGTTACCAGCAAAAACATCATCACAGCATAAGGACACTCTCTCAGCTATGCTGAATCCATTCTTTACAGTTGATATTTAAAGATAGGACAAATAACATTACAACCTGAAAACCTATGTCAGTAATTCATTTTAAACAGCACAAAAAGCATCTGCAACAAGCAATGAAAAAAGGCTCAAAAAATACTACTAGACACTGATCTCCAGACTCACTGGCTTCTGAAAGCTTTGCTTGCTTTCTTAACTTCTGTCTCCATAAAAGGATCAAAGCAGTTATTTTTTCCACTCTCAGCCAGACTTTGTCAGGCAACCAATACTTTTCAATTCATGTGAAACGTGCATACCTCAAAATGCCTGTTCCCGTTCCGATATCCAGGACAGATTTGCTCCCTGAGTGCACAGCGTTCTCAATGGCCCTGAGGTAGGTGAGGTTCCTCTTGGCATCGTTGAGCATGATGAAGTGCCAGCGCTCCACCAGCCAGTTGGCAACGCGGTAAAAGTTCTCCTTGGCATCGGCAAAGTCGGGGTTGAGCTTCACTGCTTTATGAAAATACCCTGCTGCCTCGTCTCTGAAGCCCATTCTAAGAGGAAAAAAGACAAACAAATGGAAAGTATGCATGCAGCTGTGAACATCTGAGGGTCTGTAAAGATGTCTTATGTCAGCTAAAAGATAACGGAAATATTTTGCCTTTGTTACAAAAATTATCTTTAGAAACAGTGGCATTACTTTATGAAAAAGAATGATTTATAGCTTTACATGAAGTCACTGCAAAATGCAAAGCCAGTTCAGAAACACCATTGTGTGCACCAACCTTCATCCACTACTGCATCCTTGACGAAGTAAAACAGGTCTTATTTACAAGAACTCACTGCAACAACAGGACAGCAGCAGCTCCGCAGTCCAGTCTCACAGACATTCAACTCAAGAGAATGTTAGAAACTCAAGAGAATGCTATAAAACTGTCAGTATTCCATTTAACTGGAACATCCTGCAAAACCACCGAATTTTGAGTTGCCAGCTTTTGCATTAAGTGCCAACTTTGAAAAAAGAAATTAAAAGAAACCAAACTGTGAATCTGAATCAAGTTTTAATGATACCTACAGCATAATCTCAAGTCAGACAGCACTGAGAAAAACCCTAAATCTATCAAATATTTGTATACATTTTAATACAATGCTCGGAGAGGTGTTCCTTTAAAAAAAAGAAATTACAAAAAGGAAACCTAACTAAAACCACCTGGATTATGATCTATGATTTCAGTCTTAAAATTCCAGCCTTAGAGGACCTGAGCAACAACACCACATGGTGGCTTTTTAACACATTTGCTGAGATTAACAACATTTATTTTAGCACTGGCTACTCTTTTTAAGCTATTTAAGACAAACAGATTTGAATGTGTTTGTATTCACATGACCCTTATAAAAACTGGATATACATCAGTACAAACCTGAAGAGATGTTCTCCCATACTGTTACAGATCACTTCATCATTGGGATACAGTTCAAGTGCTTGTTCATAGCAGTTAAACAGATCTTGAACCCGTGCCAGAGAATCCAGTTCTTCTGCCCATTTAAAGAGAGTAAACTGAAATGTTTCCTAGAAAATAAAGCACAGACCACTGAGGTGCTGGGAGTTACCAGAAGTAGGGAACTGAGCCCTGAAAACACCTGGAGGTGTCCTGATGTACATCTGGACACCCACACACAAGGATCAGCACCCAGCAGTGTTACTGAGAGGCTGCATGCATATTAATGCATGTTCCAATATTAACAAGGCCCTGTTTTTATTAAATGCCATTGACACAGAGACTAAAAGAAGAGTCTTTGAACTCCCTTCATACAGAGCTTATTAAAGAAGTCATTTGCCATCCTGATATTACTGGATGATTATTACTGATTTTCCAATTCTGTCTTCAACAAAAGCAGAAATCAGTTACATGTAACAAACCGTAAGGACAAAATGTCACAAAGACCTCAAGAGAATGACAATAAATAAAATTTCAAGTAACTCGAAGAGCACTTACTTTGACAGTAGCTTTTAACTCGGGAGCTAGATTTAGTACCAGGAGATAATGAGCATATGCAGTTCCAAAATCCTGGTTCTCCAGGCAATGCTGAGCACTCTGCAAAGACCTGGACACCAACTCCCATCTGCTGGCTTCTCGGCCACCCCTGTGGTTAGAATGAAGTTTGGCATTGGAGTTGGGCATTTTGAAGAACGTAAATGCTCACTTAGCCTAAAAAATAGAAAAAAAAAAAAAAAAAGAAAAAAAAAGTCACAGATACTATGTACTGCAGGCCAAAATATTTGTGCACAAAGTTGACAGATCAAAAAACATTTCCGTTTTCACTGGCGTTTAGTAAACACATCCCTCCTCTCACCAAGTCCTAAAGATTTAAAACCATCTAATCTTTACGCTACTGATAATTCCAGCAGCTCTGAGTATTCACCATTCAAAAGTCAAGTGTGCACCACATCTAGGTTAAACCAGGTCCTGGAAACAGATTACATTTCTGGCTTTGTAAAATTTATTTTTTAACAGACATTTTAGCATGTCTCTGACCAAAAAGTTTTGCATGCTGCAAGTTTATGCACTTAATAAATTTCACAATCAACCACAAAATCTGCAGCTTAAATTTCTTCTCCTTGAACAATAGCATCTTCATAAAACAGATGTTAGCTCACAGAAAGAGCTAACAAGTCTGCAGTTTATTTTACACAAGTTACCATAGCTATTTTTTCCCTTAAAAAAACATTAAAAAGAGTGACCAGAACCAATATGCACATTTTTATACCTGCCTGTGTTACCGCTGTAACTTTTAAAGGTACTCAGGTGAGCACGGCTAAAGTATGTAGAGATGGGTCCCAAAGCTGAAGAACACGAAGGTTTCGTGGAGAGAGACTGCAAGAAACACAACACCATCAGGGTTAGACTTTTGTTTTTTTCTCCTCTGTTTCCTTAAAAATAAAGTAAAATAAACAACAAAACGCAGCGCAAAGCTCGGCCACGCAAGCCTTACAAAATCAGCTGGTACCAAGAAGCCTTCATTCAGCCCTTCGTTAGCACGAGCTGCATTGCCAGCTTCCAGAGGGCTGGATGCGCCCGGGACACGCAGAGCCGGGGAGGCCCCGCCGGTGGCGCCGGGGCAGGGCGGCCCAGGGGCCGCAGGGCTCCAGGCGCTGCCTCACGAGGGGCTGCGGGGGCAGGTGGGGGCTTCCCCTGCTCCGGGGCATCACCTGCTCCAGGGCCATCCGTCACCTGCTCCGGGGCATCACCTGCTCCAGGGCCGCCCGTCACCTGCTCCAGGGAATCCCCTGCTCCAGGGCCGCCCGTCAGGGCCGGCGCGCGGAGCGGCGCTCACAGGCCGCCGCCATAGCGCTGCCAGGGCGCAGGCGCCGGGCGGGATTCCGTGCTGTGGGGTAAAGGTGTTTTTGTTATCCGCTTCCTTTCCCGGGCCGCATCCCACCCTCTGGAGGCTGGCAATGCAGCTCATGCTAAGGCAGGGCTGTAGAAGGGATCCGCAGCAATGCTCGATGCGGTCCCTCGGCGGTCCGTGCTGTTCAGGGCTGCTCGCCCAGTGCGAAGGAACCACCACCTTAAATGTTGCCCAGCGCTGTGTAGGCACTGCCTCCCTCCACCGCCCTAGAGTCACGGTGCTCCCGACTCTTAATTCTCCTCTTGGTAAGTCCCGAGAACCTCGGATGAGAACAACACAGGCTTTAAGTCATAAACAAGCTTTTCTTGGACCTTTGACTGACAGCTCTGCTCGGCAGCAGCAGGTCGCGAGGAGCACAATGCAGAGCTTTGCTCCACAGCTCAAATACCGTATCCTGTTCCCTCCCATGCCTGTGACACCACTTACCTTCCCTGTGGAGCTGTCTGCTCCGGGGAACAGCCTCATTCAGAGCCCTGAGTGCAGCTTTAAAAAGGCAGAGTTCATTTGGTCATGTCCTACTTCTGGGCTAGGAACAGGCCGTGCATTGTTTATTAATTATGAAGTGTTTGGAAGCTGCCCATCTTTACTTTCCAGTTTTATAGCATGAATGCAGCTCTTCCCTGCTTTTACAGCTGTGGATATTGTGTGTGAATACCCTTTCTAGAAACAAATGAGCATTGTGTAAAAATGCCAGGCCAGCATTTCGAACAAGATGAAAACAGCACATATGGAGCGGGAGCATGAATCTAAATGGAACAATGTAGCAGCTAAACTGTAAGTTGTGCTAGAAAAAAAACGTAACTGGTAAAACGCTTGGGCTAAATGAAGTCCATGAGGATGTGCAAGTATCAGTATCAAAAAGTATCAAATACTTCATATGAGCACTGAGCTCCAAAGGAGGATATAATACCTTATTAAATGACCTGGTACCAACCAGCCTTCATTCAGTTTTGAAAGAAAAAAAAAAAAAAAAAAAAGCTGTGAACTTTAAATTAGTTACAGATAGGGAACAACCTTCTCTGACTTTGGCTTAATTATGCTTTCCAGCTAGAAGATGATAGTATGAGGCAAAGAAAATGTTAGCACCTGCGGGACATCAGGAGCCAGAACGAGAGAGAAAAAACCCAATGCAATTATCACCTGTGGTCAGACAGGTGTAACAAGAGCTGTACTGTACCAAATACTGTAACGAGCAATTATCTCTGGCACTCCATGGTTCTCCAAACTAATTCAGCTGTATTTTTTGTCAGAGCAAATAAAGGCTAGTGGATAGCATAAGTTTATTATAGTGCCTATTTTTAAGTATAAATGAAATGGTAGTGTGTGCTCATTTGACCCATTTGTGAAAGGAGATTACTAAAATATGCCAGTGTAAAATCCTTGTAATTCTCAAGAGTCCATTAATTTCAAGGGCTGGGGAGGATACTTGTTAATTTCATGCTCACAACTTTTTGATGGAACACTTCAGGAAAAAATGGCCTCAGAATACAATTTGTAACACTGACAAAGCATACAGCTACTTTCTAAAGTAATTTGTTGGGTAAAACTTGTGCTGTAAAGGAGTGCCAGAAAGGAATGCCCATCAGATAGATACATGATTGCCATAATAATCATCAAATTGCTTGAGAGTAGGATAAATAATGTTGGTCTGCATCATGGGTGGTTGCAGACCAGTCTGTTTATATATATCTGAACTGCTGATGGATGAGAGAAGAGCGAACATGCAGCCTTGAGGTATCTCACATGTGCATCAGACCTCTAAGATCTTGCAAGCCAATCATAAGCAAAATGGGAGTTAGAAGGAAACTCTCTAAACCCTCTATTAAACCCATGACAGGACTAACAAAGGTAAAAGTGCTTAGACAAGACAAAAAATTATAATTCCTTGGAGGGCTGCTGTTGCTAATGATGTTTTGAACAACACAGCTGTGTGTTGGAAACGGTGGGAACTGATATCAGTGTTCTGTAACAAAACGTGAGGAAAACAGAAAGTTAAATTCACTAATTTCTAACCCATCTCTCCTTAACATGCAGCCTGGAGACACAGCCACACATCAGAACATCTTAAAAATCACAATGGTGATCTGAAAAGAACATAAGGAAGGTAAGGTAGAACAAAACATATGATATGCTGGTATACGCCTGTTGTGTAAAATGACTTGAAGGGGGTATTTCCTGAACCACACTTGCAGTGAATGTCAAAGGAAAATAACCAAAGTAAAGATAAATGCACAGTTTATGGACAGGATATTGCTACAGCTTCACATAGTCAATCTATGTTATAGTCTCTACAAGAAGGCTGTAAAATTTGATGACTTTGAGTAGGGAGTGGCAGAAAAGCAGAGATTTTTCTGATATAAAGCCACTTTGAGCCTTACTTAGTGGTAAAAGAGCAACTCCTTTTATTGCTCATTAGATAGGTAATTATTGTGCATAAATTAACAGGTTATTATTTCTCCTCAGAGTTCCATCTTTTGTTTTAAATCACAATTCTGCTGTTTCAGAGTGTGACAATATTTTGAACTGGTAGGTCAAGTTTAGGAAAACCTATATTTAATAACTGTGGTGGTGGGAATCCAGTATGTTGTATTGATGAACTGGATAAACAGTGTAGAATATCAATTTAGTAGTGAGATTGCTTTCTTGATTTATTATGTAAATAGAAGTTGACTCTCTATTCTGGGAAAAAAATGTGTTATTTTTATGTATGTATTTCTGTTGGAGTGACTGCTCTTTTTAGCTGCAACTAGAAAGGAATGCATTTTTACTTCACCTGATTGAGGCAGGTGGACCAATTTCTCCTCATGGGCCTGTCATGTTAGGACAAGTCTAAATTTCAGACCCGGTGGGGGGTTTTTTTGCCAGCTAAAAAAACCCAGAACTAAGATAAACATTCAATTAAAAAAAAAAATTATTTGAGTGCAAGCAACTCCACACAAAGCATGGGACCCCACTACGTTACAACACTTAAGTGGAATTATAATAGGAAAATTAAAATAACTATAAACAGCCATGAAAAATATTATTCTAATTTTAATGCTGAAGACAACTACAGAACAAAGTAAGCAAACTATCCACACATGGAGGCATACCTCTTCTTGAAATGCTGCTCCAGTAATCAAAACAGAGATAAGCATTGTTAGTTGTTTAAGATGGTTTTCTTTTTGTTTAAATTCTATTTAAACTGATTTTTGAGTAGCATAGAAACTTCTCAGCAAAGTAATATTAGAAAATAAGTATCAGCAGAGAATGTGATCTAGCCGGTGGAACACTTGGCTGGAAAACTGAACGTTCAGGATCAGCTCTCAATAGCCCCTCCTGGTCTGCTGTGATTTCAGGCAAATCATATGCACATTTACGTAGCATCTCATTTGGAGGGACCATACTCATTTTCAGACTACTTTCAGAAACTACATTTACTCATGAGCCTTCATCTCAAGTCCCTTCTCCCTGCCCCTCTTCTTACAGAATTGTGTTTTCTTGTCATCCTTATCTACAGGAACAATGAGGACATTATCTTGGCCTGTGATCATGAAATTCTGTGTTTGCTCAGTTGAGCTCTGTGATTGCTGCCAGATGGGTAACACACATCCTCAGTTTGGTTTCTGAAGCAGGCTCTGAAGTGGACAAGTATTAAAAACCCCAAATGTTTGCAAAATTGAATAGTACCCAAGACACAGCTCTATGAGCAGGAGTAGTTAAAAATGAGATTTGTAAAGTGCCCGCCTATTTCCACACTTGACTTCTGCAGATCAGTGGATGGGGTCATACAGAAAAAGCTTGATAGTTACACCACCAGTTATCTTCATCTCAGACATGCAGTTAAGGCTTTACTGTGGGCCCAACAATAACACATTTAATTAATACCAAAGATCATTGCTTCAAATGGAGAGGGAACTAACACTCAATTTGCCAAAATACAGAAAAAAATAGATTGAATTGACTCCCAAAGTAGACAGTCATGACTAAAATATATATACTCCCCAATCATCTGAGAAAGTCCCACTCTGAATTTCACTACTGTCAAACCATTGAAACCATGAATTATAGCTAAATTATAAATACAACTATAAGCCTTTTCTATCTTCTTCATGAGTCTCCTAACATTCTTAACTGAAACAATTCAGCATTGAATGGTCTTCTCAAGGTCTTGCTCTTGTCACACAACTGTAGTAGTTTATTGAATGACGACGTAAAAGTGAGTCTGTATCTGCTTTTATTTTTTTTTTTTTAGTATTTCACGTCCAGACACAAGTGGGACAGGGTGAGCAGCACTAGCCTTCTCAGCTGGCAGACAACCATCACCACAGCCAATTTTGGACCAAGCAGCCCATGTGCTGCTCTGTGCATCCTCCCTGTGAGAGCCTGCTCAGCCCCTTCCTAAAGCTCACAGAGCTTTCCATGAGGTGCAGGGGGCCCAGTGGGTGGTACAATCATAGAACCACAGAATATGCTGAGTTGGAAGGGACCTATCAGAATCATTGAGTCCAACTCTGGCCCAACACAGGATGTCTCAAGAATCCCATTATGTGCCTGAGAGCACTGTCCAAATACTTCTTGAGCTCTGTCAGGTTTGAGGCTGTGACCACTTCCCTGGGATGCCTGTTCCAGTCCCCAGCCACCCTCTGGGTGAAAAACGTTTTCCTGATACACAACCTAAACCACCTATGACTCAGTTTCATGCTATTTTCTCAAGTCCTGTCATGGTACCAGAGAGATCAGTGCCTGGCCCTCCTCTTCCCCTCACGAACAATTTCAAGACCGCAATGAGGTCTCATCATGATGCTCCAGGCTGAACAGGTCAAGTGACTTCAGCCACTCCTCATACGGGTTCCCCTCAAGGCCCTTCACCATCCCCGTAGCCCTCATTTGGATACTCTAAAATGGCTTAATATCGTTTTTATACTGTGGCACCCAAAACTGCCCTCAGCACTGGAGGTGAGGCCGCCCCAGTGCAGAGCAGAGGGGACGATCCCGTCCCTTGCCCGGCTGGCCATGCTGTCCCTGATGCCCCCAGGACAGGGTTGGCCCTCCTGGCTGCCAGGGCACTGCTGGCTCACATTCAACTTTCCATGGCCCAGGACCCCCAGGGCCCTTTGCGCAGTGCTGCTCTCCCGTCCCCTGGCTATACACACAGCCAGGGCTGTCCCAGCTGCAGAATCCTGCACTTGCTCCTCACGCAGTTGGCGATCGTCCATCTCTAACTTGCCGAGGCGTCACTGCGGAGCAGTGATACCTGCCCACGTTCTCCGCTCGGGGACGCCCGCAGCGCCCCAGCGGAGCTGCCTTTCCCGGGAACCGGGCGCATCGGCGCGGCCCCAGCCGCCCGGTGCCGCTGCCGCGGCGGGGAGCTCGGAAGGGGCGGGCCCCGGGCTCTGCCCGCCCCGCTCGGGCGTGTCCCGGCGGCGCTGCGGGGAGGGCGGCTCCGCTGAGCTCGGCTGTGTGTGCCTGCGCCCAGCCCTGCGCGGGGGCAGCCGCTGCTCCGTCTTTGTGGCCGCGGCTGCGGAGGGCGGCGGTGCTGCGGTTCGCGGGGAGCCGAGCCCCGGCGCGGCGGCGGCTGTGGCAGCCATGGGGCTGCAGCCCCTGGAGTTCAGCGACTGCTACCTGGACAGCCCTTGGTTCAGGGAGCGGGTGAGAGCCCACGAGGCCGAGCTGGAGAAGACCAATAAGTTTATCAAGGAGTTGCTGAAGGATGGAAAGAATCTGATCGCCGCGACCAAGAGTGAGTGGTGGGGAGCGGGGGGAGCTGCAGGGGCGGCTGCCCGGCGCCGGGAGATTTCGCCTTTGAGCCGGCGGCGCTCGCCTTTGTGGCGGAGCTTTGCGCTGGCTTTCTCCAGCCTCTCCCTTGGGTTCCCCATCAACCGCTTGGAGACGCAGGTCCTCTCCAGCCCTTCTCCGCGGAGGTGAATGAGGGATAGAGGCGGTGGCAGCGCCGGGTGACTCCTGTTGCATCTGCCCGGTTCCCGGGCCTGGCTTCTGTGTTCGGCGGTGCCGAGCCCGGGGCAGCCCCGGCTGCCGTGTGAAATCCGCCAGGAGGGCTCGGTCCCAGGTGTGGCTGGTGCGCTGCAAGCTGAGCGGCTGTGAATCGCGTACCTGACCGTACCCATGTCGTGCCTGTGCACTGCAGCCTGTGGAGAGGCTGCTGGAAAAGACCTCTGTCAAAAGAAGCGTGTTCAGGAATTATTGGACTTAGTTTTGTGCTGACAGCGCTGGTTACCAGTTCTATGCCTTTGGCCTCTTAAAACGTGGTAGTGCTTTGTTAATTTTGCGTTTACTTGTTAAGTATATACATAGTGTATATAAATAGTTAACTATAGTGTGTTTTATGTGGGAATCATGTTTTTTGCCTTGAATGACCATGTTCATAGTGTAGCTTGGTGCTAATGTATTTTTTCCATTTAACTTAAGACACAGTTGTGTAGTCACCTAAATATTTAGTAGGATGATTGTCTATACCAATTATTCAAATAAACCACAGTGCTCTGGCACTGTGTTCTCGGAAGTGTTCAGCACCTCTGGTATGGTAAACTTCTGAAGCCAGGAAACCATGCTGTCAGGATGTTTCCATTAAACTGATAGGGGTTTGGCCAGTGGTTTGATCAGTGTAGCTGCCTGGATATGGTGAAGTTTTTAAAAACAGAATTAACTAATTTCTGTAAATAAAGAAACATTGTTTTCTGCTTTTGTTTCTGATGGAAAATACCACCTCAAATTTCACTTGTCTGTAACTGTTATTCTTTGGTCAGTTAACATTCAGTTACTGCAAATTGTGATCTTAGAGGATTTATTCAAAATCTGTGACTTGAAGTGTCAGTATAAATCATCTTAACTTGGAGTGTAAAGTAAAAAAGTGTCTCGAAAGTTGGGTGAGAACAGTAGAGGGAAATCATTCCACTTCTCTTCCTTAAGCACCTAGATGGTATTTTGGCAACGGCCCTAAAGCCTCAGTTGCTCGTCTGTGGTAATGTGAACAGAACTTAGTTTATAAGTGTGGAGCTGGCTGTGCAGAGGAAAGCCCTCACTCAAATGGGTGTCCTGTCCACAGCACACCAGAATCCTGTGCTGGTAAATTGGCTTTGTATGCAATGCTCAGGGTGCTTTGCTGTGTGTGGGGGCAGCCAAGTGTGCTGGCCAGAACCACCTGGCCTGAGAGTGAGTGCTCGATTAAATACTTAGGGCTGGCCCATAAGGAATATTTAGAGAAGCTATCTGAGATCCTGCCTGGTGTTCAGGTCGAAGCACTGCCTTCCTTTCTGAGATGACAGAAGGTTTATTCTTGAGTTTGGTTGCTGTACCTCATTCTAACAAACATCGTTTCAGCATACTTGTTTGAAAAGTACAAACGGGTTAGACCCTTCCTTCCACAATTCAGGTTTCTGCAGTTGTCTCTCCTCTTTAGAGTGCCCTGAGTGACAGGTTTGAAGCTGAGTAGCTTTCCTCTGGTACTGGTGAAGGAGTGCCACTGTTCAACAGACATTTAAAGACAAATTGAACCAGAGGAAGCACAAGAAGTTAAAACCCACTAAAACCCCAGTGGATAGGGCATTGATCATCGGAAGAAAGCATTATTATCTAAATTCTTTGAGGAACCTGATTCGTTTGCTGTCAGGAAACCAGATGGGATTAGTATTTGTTCCAAAAACCAAGCTTGAGAAGTGGTCTAGACACAATGGTCTATTCATTTGTGTCCAAACTGCATTTTCTGCACAAAGATAGTCTCACTGCATTTTTGAGAATGTGATAATAAAGCAGGATGTAATGAACACAGATGACTGCCTCTTAAACAACAGTTGCTGACAATTCTTAGAAAATAGTTTTAGTCTTTTGAACAAAAAATGTCATCTTGATAATAGCTAAAATATTTCCCTGTTTCTAGAACCAGGTAAAATATGAGATTTGCACCTGGTGTAATTGATATGCGAGTGTGTTAAGGTGCTCTGAGTGGTGTGTAAAGTTTAAGATGTAGTAGGTGCACTATTGTTCTCGAATTTGTGGGAAATACATAATTTGTGGGACTGCAATAGACACTGCCAGCATTGCCCTCCCTTAGCAATTTCCTTATTTCACTTGTAAAGCTGGCAGCAAACGTTATGGGGATTCTCTAGGTGTGAATAACTGATGCAATTGAATAAATCCCACTTCCTGCCTGACAGACAGCCTTGTGAGTGACTTTGATGCTGCCTACACTGGGTTACATCTTGACAGGTGAAAGCAGATGCTGCTACCACTCCCTCTAGTTCACAGGAATCATCAGTGTCTTGCAGGGCACAACAGTGACATAATGTGGATCTTCTCACTGGCTCCTTTCCATTTGTCTCCTCAGTTGTATGGGATTGTATTTTCACTTAAAACTCAGAAGAATTGATTTTTGTTAGTACAGGAGCATATTGCTTAAAAAAAGAGACCAAAAAAAAAAGAATTTGCGTTTTAAAATTGTTGAATTTCCAGAGTAAAGCATACTTCAAGTGTATCCTTACACTTTAAAGTTTCAGTAGTTTCAAGAATGTGATAGAAAGATAAACAAGAGTGACTCAAAGCTGTCTGTTTCCTGTGTAAGGTTTTGAATCACCAAGTTGTCTAGTTCAAGCTAAATATTGGAAGGATGAATAAACAATAGGTGGCTCTTCCTTTTTTAATGACAGTTAAATGTGTTTGAAAGAAGCACAAACCCATTTTTTCCCCTACTGTTACTAATACAAGAGGTATTCATGTATGCTTTAAAAAATAGAAATGCAATGTTTCTTAGGCAATTCCAGTTCAGTTAAACAAGTTAGGATCAATAGAGTTTATAAATAAATTCTGGATGGAGGTGGTTGTGCATCAGTGAAAGTGAATTTAAAGGTGCCTGATAAGAGAATCCTCATTCTGAATCATGAAAGGAAGGTAAGAGGTTTAGTTCTGCGCTCCTAAAAATCTGCAGTGCAGTTTGTTGGAAGCTAAAGAATACGCTGGATAAATACTATATACTTAGTCTGAATTCTTCTCCCTATGTTGAGCCAACTTTTGGTCTCTTCATATGAGTGTGAGATTTTTAGGGGGCTTTTGAAGATATCTTTTGAAAGGTTTTTTTTGTTTACCTACAGCAGGAGCTGCCCCTGCAAGTGAGATGCCAAGGTGGAGTGGGAAGAGTCAGGATGAGTGTAGGTTTTGGTTCTGGGCATCTCACAGGGCCTTTGCAGAGGATACCTGTGAGTGCGTGCTCGCAGCTGTTCCATGTGCCTGAAAGCAGAGCCTCTCCCCATCCATGGATTTAGGCTCAAATGGGAGCAGAATTCTGTTTGAGTCAACTGCAGTGACTTTGTGATGGGCTGGTGAAGACAGAAGATGGATGTATTTGGTGCTGTGGGCATCCTGGCTACCCAGTGCAGCCCACTATACTCAGTGACTGTTTCTTATTGCTTTTTTCATTTTGTGTTTTTCATGAAAGAGTTATTTCTTGCACTCTTCCAGACAGAATACAAAATGGGAACCAAAGTTATTTTATGTGTAGAAGGATTTATTTGGAATATACAGAGTTACTGATCAGGTTTTTTGTTGTTGTTGTTTTTTTTTTTTTGTTGTTGTTTTTTGTTTGTTTGTTTGTTTGTTTTTTTTTTTTTTTTTTTTTTTTTTTTTTTTTTTTTTTTTTTTTTTTTTTTTTTTTTTTTTTTTTTTTTTTTTTTTTTTTTTTCTTTCTTCACAAAGATGACTGAAGAACCTAATCCAGTCCCAAGCCTCAGTTTGATATCTGAGTTATCCAAACCCACGTTCTTTTTCTTGGCCAGTTCTCTTGGTGTGTGGTGGTGGTTGACCTTCCAGACACTGGTCTAGGTTAGCTTTTGGGCTGACCTGGTGTATATATTATTATGCAAATATAAAAGCTGTGGTAATCCACATAATAACACCACATAAAAACCTCTCAGACCACTTGAGCCGTGGTGCATTTTTTTCTTAAGTGCTAATTGTCTGTTTTTTCAAGCTTTCCTTAATATAATCTGCAGTTATGAAACCATGTGTAATGTGTGCCAGCTTTCAAAGTCTTAGGAATTTTTTTTTTTGCAACAAAAATGTTCTACTGACATTCCAGTACATGTCAAAGAAGTAAGATAAAACCACTAATAATGGGGCTTATTAATAACTTCTAGACAAGAAATGGACATTCACTGAAGATTTAGGTAGAATCCGAAGATTGAGTAAAAACTTAATGCCATTCATACTTAATGGGGAATGGGGGAATATTGCAAGAGGTTGAACTTGTGTGCAAAGTTTCCTAAGTCAACTGTGGTTAGTTAGGGCTCTATATTTGATTATTTTGCCTTGAATTCATCGAGACCTCTGGATTAATAAATCTTTACATTTAGCATTTTAGAAAGCTATTTTATTTTTCAATCACTAACTCAAACCCAGACTTTATTTCTATTCTAAGATGTACTTTAGGTGTGATAACCATAAGCAAATCAATGCTGTATGTGAATGCTCTGAGATTTAAATTTGAAATATACCCTGCTATGGCCACGTTAGATAAAAAATACTTCAAGGGCAGAATTGCAAAGGCTACTGAGCTGTATGGACCTTAAGATCCCCCCCCTAGCTTTCTATTGGAAGTATTTCCATTTTTGAACTCATTAGAAAAGTAAGGCAAAGAGGTACTTTGGGGCCCTCCTAATAGATATTTCCCTTAAGAAAGAGCTGCTGATAATGACACAATAAAATGTTGCTTTTCCCTTCCCTTCCAGATAATTGCCACAGCTGGTGCCTAATTAACTATGACAACACTTGATTTTTTTTCTTTTCTGCTTGTAAATAAAGTTGCTTCTGTACAAGGACCAGGGAAATGCTTATATTTAAGAAAGTACTCTAAAGAACATTTTGTTTAGCTCCACCCGAAGCAGAGCATTCGTTACTGTGTCAGTAGCTATAAAAAGTGTCAGGCTCATTCTGTGGAGGATGCCAGTTTGTCAGCTTGAATCTCATCTCTTCAGCTTGAATTACTAACTAGCTCCATTACTGGCTTTGTCCTGTAGATGTTCCACTGTTCTTTTTTCTTTTTTTTTTTTTTTTTTTTTTGAAGGCAGAGCGTTGTGCTGCTGAACATCTGTGATATCAGAAAACATGAAATTTCACGAATTTATATGGATTTTCTTAGTTCTGAGAGATGTGACAAAGTCATTAAATGAAGTCATTTTGTCTTTTAATCATTTCAGGAACGTGTCATTTTTCAGCTTTAGATAAAATGTGTGAGTGGTCATTAAAGAGAGCATCACTGAAGTGTAGTTGTCAGTCTTCAGGACAAAACAGACAGAAGTAAGTTTATAATTTTTAGAGTTGTCTGGTAGGTCATGTTGAGAAGGTTTTTATCCTTGCTTTTTTTTTTAAATGACAAGATTTTTAGAAACATAATATTAGAGTTACATGGAACCTTAGTCTAAGAGATATTAAAGAGTTGTAAAAAAGAGTGGTTTTGCCCTTCAGGCTGTAAAGTGCCCACACCTGCTTGCAATTTAGACAAATAGGCCCACTGCTAAGGCTGTAGGTATATCCTGTTCCTAAAATTATCTCGTGCTTGCCAGCTCTGTATTTAAAAAATGTTGCAAATTTTGGCAAGCTGACCTTACGACACTGATAACACTTCTCAAGTCTAAAATAACTTGGTAAGTTTTATTGAGGCAGAACATCTCTTTCTGCCTGGTACAGATGTTTTCCCAAGGGCGCAGGAAGGAGAGTGTTATGGTGATTGTTTTGGGGGGGAAGTAGCAACCAGGCTGGGTGCTCTGCCCTTGCTTTAGACAGGGAACACGTGGAAACATGTTTGGAATGGCACTGAAGAGCTGCATCCCAGTACTTGTCTTCTCCTTCCCAGCTGTTTTGTAACGTTACGTAATTAATGTATAAAGTTTACATTGACTGTAGTGCTTTTGTTTTACAATGCCAACTTCAGTCACTACTGCAACGTTGAGCACATTAACCAAAAAACCAGGGGCTTGGCTGTTTTAGGGAGAGAGTTAACAGTGTGTAAATTTTGGCAATATGCTTAATGTTTTGATAGTGTGGGTTGTGGCTTCTTGAGATAATTTTTATGATTTGCTCATGTCTGATGGGGCTTCCTTTTGTGTCTAATGCCACAAAACTTTCTGAGTTTCAATACCATATTTAGTGTTCTGTTACAGTTGTCCTTAAGATGTTTCAATATGCTCAGTGTTTTGGTAATCTTTTAAAAGTCTTCAAGTTTCTGAGTTGGCTAATTAAGACACTTTGAGCAGTTGAATGCTTTCTGGAATATCTAATGAATGTAAAATATATGATCAAATAAACTTGGGCACATACTGGCAGAATAGTTTAAGAAACTACTGTTCAGAGAATGTAGCACCTCTCTGTTGGTGGTTGCTGCCACCCACTGTAGTTGCCAATCTTAATCAGCACCCAAAATCTGCCTCCTTGCTATGTCAAACCTATCTTCCTTGCCAAATTTAAACTCAGCCATCAGTTTTGCAATGAGTTGAAGCAGGCACTTGTAGTCCATCCCAGCAGCTCCTGTGGAAGTTGTTTTCCTCTGGGTGTGACTTTGATGGAGAGAGGGCAGTAATTTATGGAGCCCCATATTATACATCTGAGATAAATGTGTGCCTTCTGTTCAAAGCACGTATTTTGGTATCTCACTGGGAAATAAGAGACTGGAAAGGGAAGTCTGTGGGCTGGTTTACACTGTGCTCCAATTCTTTTTCTGAACAGATATTTTTGACAGACAACCTTAATGTCATGTTGGTTTTCCATACCTGCTTGTAACTATGGATGGAGCTTCTTGCAGATACCATGTTATCTTTTACTCTTTCTGCTCTGTTCTTGTTTCCTCCCTTTGTTGTTCTTTTCCATCCTGTGTGTTTGCTCATCTTCCAGGATAAAAATAGAGAAAAAACATCCAGGCCCTCAGAAGCTATGTGGCCAACACAGGCTGAGGCCAAATCAGAAGTTCCTGTAAATCATTCATGCTACGCTTGTCCTTTGTGGGAAAGGAGCCGTGTGAGGGGAAAAATAATCTACAGGGATGGAAAATCACAGTATTATTAAACAGATTGTGGTTTTTCTACAGCCCAGACCTTTGAATAAACCTCCTGTTTTTGCCTCTTTAAATGAGAGGACTGGGCAGGTGAAGGTTATTGGCTCAATAGGTAGGTCAGAGAGGAGCTTTGTCTCCCAGTAGATCTGGTTGTTACAGCCTCCCTGGGTCCTTGTCAGCTTTTGTATGTGCACCTGGCTGGTTGGGACTGCATGTCCTTGAAGAGGAAAAACAATGCTTTGTTTAATTTGGCCGGGAAAATTGAGTATCCAGGATGGAACTGAGCAGGGCTTTGTACCAGAGCTGGGCCTTGAAGGACATTGTAGTGCATGTGGTGTCCAGGAATAGCTGCTCAGCCACTTTGTTGCTGGTGACTGGTTTTTAGCTTTGAAATGTGTCCATTTCCTCCATTAGGCTGGTGCATGGGGGCACAGAAATTATGAATGAATTAATGTTGAGGATTATGAAGTTTGTCATACATCAAGTGCTTAAGCCTTAAGAAAAATCGGATTGTAATGTATCAAATCTCAAAAATTGGGATGTTTTCCCAAGCAGAGAGAGCATCATCTTTTTGTTTGGTTTAATCTGTAATTTTGTCAGTCATTGGAGTGGCTTGCTTTCAAAAATATTAATAATATGTGGGTGTATTAGAACAAAAAAATGGAAACCTGTAGCAGTTTTTCATAAAAATAGAATTGCTTAGAATGTGCTTCTTCAAAAGAAATCCTGCTGTCTTGCAAACAGGTGGAGGGAGCATGCTGCCAGGTCACGGGGGACCTGACACAAACTTGTCAAAATACCATTTTGACAGTGGGTCCCAGTTCTTAGAAATCTGTGGTGGGGCTGAGCTTGCAGCTTATGTGGATTAACAGACTGTGAGTGCGTAGTGTCAGCCTTTGGAACACACCAGTGCTCCGAGAGCAAAGCAGTGTAACTTGTCCATACCTTTTTCTCTTAAAATCCCAGGTTGTAAGTGCTCTCTGTTGGAGAGGCCTGGACTGACGGACAAACTCAGTCATGAGCCAAGGGACTGTTTCTCCAAAGCTTTTGTCTGTTCAACTCCTCAGCCTGCAAGCTTTTCAGGAACAAAGCTGACTTTGTCCAGTCTGCTCTCAAACACTTGCTCTGTGGTAATATTACCATTCTTGAATTGTGCTTCATTTTATGCTTTCAGTCATTTCGAAATGCACAGTTTCAAATTTCTGTTGTGCCTCTTCCTAGCTGTTCCCTTGTTCCAGGGGATTCAGCATCTTTGCTAAAAGAAATCAAACTACCTGGAATTATTGCCTTAAAAAAGAAGAAAAAAAAAAGATTTGGACACTCATGGCTTAACCGCAGCTAACAACTGAGAACCACACAGCCGCTTGCTCGCTCTCCTGGCCAGTGGGATTAGGGAGAAGATTAGCAGGTTAAAAGCTAGAAAACTCTTGGGTTGAGATCAAGACAGTTCAAAAGGAACTGCAAAAAGGAAAAGCAAAAGCCATGCACATAAATGAAGCAAAACAAGGAATTATTCACCTCTTCCCATGGGCAGGTGGATGTTCAGTCATTTCCAGGAGAGCAGGGTCCAATCATATGTAAGGGTTACTTGGAAAGACAAATGCTGTTACTCCGAGCATTCCCCCACTTCCTCCTTCTTCCGTCCTTATATATGGAACATGCCACCAAAGGTATAGAAATTCCTGCTTATCAAACCTGATTTCCTTTTATGGCAAGATAATACATACAGCTAGTTGATCAAGGGAAACCAGTTGATGTAAACATTTTGGATTTCAGTAGAGCTTTGGATGCTGTCTCTCACAGGATCCTTCTGCCCAGGCTGTATAAACAGACCATGCAATGAGTGAGCATCTGGCTCACGGGTCGGGCACGAAGGGTTGTAGTGAAGGGGGTGGACTGGAGACCTGTCACTAGTGGGGTTCTGCAGGGCTCCATCTTATGCCCTGTGCTCTTCAACAGCTTCATTAACCACTTGGATGAGGACTGGAAGGGATACTAAACAAGTTTGCAGATCACACAAAACTGGAAGGAGCTGTTGACTCCCTGAAGGCAGGGAGGCCTTTCAGAGAGACCTTGACAAAATAGAGGGCTGGGCAAGTCACCAACCATGTGAAGTTCAGCCAGGGAAAGTGCCAGATTCTGCATCTGGGATAGGGCAACCCTGGTTGTACCTACAGACTGGAGAATGGAGTCTGCAGAGGCTGGAGAGCAGCGCTGTGCAAAGGGCCCTGGGAGTCCTGGGCTGAGGAAAGGTGAATGTGAGCCAGCAGTGCCCTGGCAGCCAGGAGGGCCAACCCTGTCCTGGGGGCATCAGGGACAGCATGGCCAGTCGGGCGAGGGAGGGGATTGTCCCCGCTGCTCTGCACTGGGGTGGCCTCACCTCCAGTGCCGGGGGCACTTTTGGGTGCCACAGTGCAACCAAGATACTAAACTATTGGAGAGCATCCACAGGAGGGCAAGAAAGATGGTGAAGGGTGTTGAGGGGAACCCGTATGAGGAGTGACTGAAGTCACTTGGTTTGTTCAGCCTGGTGCAGACTGATGAGAGACCTCATAGCTGTTAGGATTTCCTCATGAGGGGAAGAGGATGGGCAGACACTGATATCTTCTATGTGGTGACCAGTGACAGGACCCAAGGGAATGGCCTGAAATCCTGTCAGAGGAGGTTTAGCTTGGATATCAGGAAAATATTCTTTCCCCAGAGGATGCTTGGGCACTGGAATGGGCTCCCCAGGAAAGTGGTTACAGCACCAATTGATGGAGTTCAAGAAGTGTTCGGACAATGCTCTTGGGCACATGGTGTGACTTGGGGATGGTACTGTACAGGGCCAGGAGTTGGTCTCAGCCATCGTTGTGGGTCCATTCCAACTCAGCATATTCTGTGTAATATCCTTTCAGTCAGTTGGGGTCACCTGTCCCAGCTGGGTCTTGTCCTAACCTCCCATGCACCCCCAGTCTCCTCACCAGCATGGCTATGCAAAAACTAGAAAAGGTTTTGGCTCTGTGTAAGCCCTGCTCAGCAGTAACAAAAACATCCCCATTACTGTCGCTGTGTTCAGCACAAATCCAAAACTCAGCCCCATACCAGCCACTATGGAGAAAATTTACTCTATCCCAGCCAAAACCAACACAAGAAGTAGAAGAATCTTATGCTGAAAAGAAATGCTCCTCTCTCCCATGGCTATTTTTGTTTTGTTTCACAAAAAACATCTTTGTGTCTTCTAGCACCATTACTGCTTGTCTGACAAGGTTCTGGAGGGTTGTACCTGAGGGCGAAGGCTGCCATCCTGAGGAGTGGGGAGCTAGCTAGTCAAGCATGGAAATTCATTGTTGCCACCTGTGTCTCTCCTCTCACTGTAGTTCTTTGCAGTGTTTTGTGAAGGAATAGTTCTGTGCTCCAGACACGCAGCTCAAGTTTTTGTGTGGTTAGTATAATGAACTAAGGAAATGTTTGTGTTGCATCCTTGAATATCGTGTAGGCCTCAACCACTCTATTTAGATGAGCTTTGCTGAGGGCCTGTAGCAAAACTGGAGGAGATTGGAACCTAGTGAGACAAGTAGTGCAACCAGCTCTGAGGGTATTGATGGCTAGAAATGCCCTTTGAGAGGGCTGACACCTGAAAACAAGCAGATTGAAGATCTGGGAGAAAGGTCAGTCACACTCAACCTAAGAGAAAATTTTACTCTGTGCGTACAGATATTACACAGTACATGTAGTATGTGATATCAAAGATACAAATTCTATTTGGATAATGATTGTTTGAAACAGAATGATTATTTGCCTTCACTTACCTGGAAATTCCATTTTCCTTCCTGCCTCCATCACCCACTTGAATATATCTGTAATTAGAATGTGTCTTAGGTATGAATTCCTCTTTATTAATTTACAAAAATACCTTATATTTTGGTGCAACATAATTTGTATATAGGGCACTTTTTTTTTAAATTGCTACAGGTAAGTTGCTGTCAGTCTTTTTCTGTAGTGGACATGGTTCATGTCTGCAAAGTTAGTTCTCATTTCATATACATGAATCATTTTTTGTTATGAATGAAAAACCAAGCTGTGTCTAGAGAAGTGACTTTGTGAGCAGCTTTGGGCAAACCCTTCACCTGTTTATATCTTTCTTTCCATCACTATTTAATCTCTTGCTTCAAATTTAGGGTTATTTAAGCATTTAATGAATATTAAGTTAATATTAAGCATTTAATGAATATTGAAGTGTCACAAAGAAGTGCTGTGTATGAGTCCTTTCTGCATTAGGGGAGGCCGCACCCACTGCTCTTTTTCCGTAGTCATTATTTGAATTGAGCAGTAGTTAGGAACTGTTTTTATCCTCCTCAAGTAAATTAGATTAATACAGAATTTGAGAGGAGGATGTTCCATATTCTCCTGGAGTCATGTGGTAGACATCTCAGTATGGAGGGCATGGCAGTATGAGCTCAGAAAGCAGCTGTTCTGTCCTTGCCATGCAGACTATTCCAGTGGAAATTTCAGTCAGCAGGTTTGGCTTTCTGAGGTTTATAGAATTTGGTCATTGACTTTTTTTTATAGAAAGCATGCAAATGTGAAGAGAAACAGGTATGCCAAGCTTGCTGTAACACTTCATGGATGTACTGAAGTCCACTTCAGGTTGGTAAAGTTATTGCAAAGCTTGCTTCACTGAGAAGGTTGTTTTTTTCCTCTTGTACAATTTTTGTTGTTGTTCTTGAAATGAAAGTGTTTAAAAGGAAGCTGGCTTTAATACCTTCTTGGAAATTAGCTTGGCATAATTACCATCAATGCATTTAAAAATGGAATTTGGAACTAAGATGTTGGGCAGGAAAAGTAGCAGGTTTTTTTTTGGATGGGGGAAGCAACTGGACCACATGGGTAATTAATCTGATAGTGCCTCCTCCACCACTTCTCTCTGGTACAGAGGAAGATTTCTTTCAGTGGAACTTAACTGTGTTTGTAAGCAACATGTAACTGAAACAAGTAATCAAAACCTGTCCTGAAACAAAAGCTTCTGATACCACAAAAATGTCAAATAACTCCTAAATAATTCTATCAGTGTTTATTTCAATTTCATTCCTTTTATAAATAAAGCTTTCTGTATGTGCTTTCCGTTCCTGTAGTGATAGCTATGGTTTGCTTGCTTTTAGGATCTTGAAGACTTGTGAGCAGATGAAAGGGATTGTATGCTTTTGATGTGTCAGGTTTGATAGCAAAGCCTTGTTAAGAGAATTTATCTTTTAAGAGTGTTATCTTTTGAATAAGGATGATGTTTTTCATAGAATTTTCTTTTCCTGAAACCCTTTCTTTCAGTTTCTATTTTAAATATAGATTATTTCCATATTTAATAGTGGTCTGGAGGTGATCTCGCATATCATGAGGACATTATTGAATAGCCTTATTGGAACTTTGCTTCCTAGACACTATTATTAGTGTAGTAGCCGAGAGAGATATGAGCAGCTGCTGAGTTTTGTTCTGAGTGCCTGGATGGGTGTGTTGGGGTGGCATTACCAGTGACAAGCAGAGGCACTGGAGGATGCCAGGAAGGAATTTTGTTTGGAAAATAGTTGGCATGAACTCAGTGGTTGGTGATTCTGTCTCTCCTCTCTCTGTCTGTTCTCTGAGAGGTCATAGTAGTGTAACTTTTTGGATGATTCCTGCCCTAGTCAGCAGAAATTGCTGCCTTCTTCACCTCATTAGCTGCCTTTCTGTGAACATTTACAGAGCAAACTCAGGTGAATACTTGAGTTTGAGTATTAGGGATGAGTGCAAAGGTCTAACAGGCATGGGTTTTAGCACATGCTACCATGGAGGCATGCTCATGGTTCCTAAGAGATTTTGGGATAGAGCTGTAGGACAGAACAGTAGCTGAATCAAATCCTCGTTGAAGTATTTTTCCTTGCTAGGCTTTGGACAAGATATGCTCAGACCAGTGTTGCCAATGTCAGTTGAACTTTTAGTTACAGGAGAACAATTAGAAGGGGGAAAGACATGTCTTTGTGGCTCTGTAAAACAGTGGATAGAATAGATTATGTCAGGATTTAGTAATGTCAGAGGAAGAGAGCACGTCAGCTCTCTTCTGAGGAGGGGCGTGGTAGGGTTGCTTGCTTGAAGACACTTGCTTATTCCCAGTTGCTTTGCTTCTACAGAGGGACCCATTATACTGCTCTTTAGTGCAGTTTGCCTCAGCCTGTTCAGGTGATGGATTCTCTCTAAACTTTTCCAGGGGGAAAAAAAAAGCCATACTGCTTTGTATAACACTATAATACTGCATAATATTGAATGGTAGCATTCATTTATTGAGAATCATTGAGTGAATTTGTTCATTTGTTTTCCTTTTCCCTTGTGATTTTTGTTTGCTTAAACCTGTTGGATTTGATTTCTGGCAGTTACTTTTCTCAAATTGCCTCTTGAGAGGCAACTTCATGGGCTTCTCATGGTTTTTGGATCAAAGCCCATGGGAATGTTTTAGTGGTATGTGCAGTATAGGGAACTGAGAATTCCTTGGTGCCGTAAACAGTTCCATTAATGTTTGTTTTCTTAAGTTATAATGATGTTTGTCTGTGAGCTGGTTTAATGTTTGTTTTCATTTCAAGAAGATACATAGTTACAGCTCTAAGTGGGTAATGAATGTGAATAGAGGGAATTGAGAGTTGTTGTTTTGTGTCCAGCAAAATGAAGCATGTCTGTCTGGCAATGAAGAATTCTGCTGCATACTCTTAGTGATACCAGATACTCAGGAATTCCAGTCAAAGGGAAATTCCTTGCTTTGCCCTATACTCCTGCAGTGAACAGCTTGGTGTGGTTGGGATTCTTGATCACACGAAGCTCCTTCTTTAGGGTTGCCACTAGAAAAACACAGCAGAAGGATTTATGTGCAGGAAATGTCATCAGGAGAATTAAGGGTGAGTTTATTTACTTATGATCAGCCAAGTCACAACCCATTTTCAAGTCTTGGTAATGGTTTCCTGTGTTCTATTTGTAGCACTGTGTTTTTTATCAGGTAAAGCATGTACACTTTAAAACACATTAATACGAGATTATTCTTAAAAATAAACAAAGCTCTTAACCTATATAGCACTTAAAAATCCAAAGTGCGTAAAGCATTTTAGATGGGAGCCTTTCAACATCCTGTGCAGTAGCTTGGGCTGTGGCTCTGTTTACACGTGGGTGAAGTGAGCAGCCAAGTGATTAGATAGGATTGCACATCAAGCCCTCACTGGAGAGAGAGTTAGTTATTAGGAGGCCCTGACATTTAACCTTTTTACCCATGCATTGGCATATTTTGTTTTGTAAGACAGCTTGGGGACATTGGAATTGTGCTGTGAATTGTGAGAGTTTCGAACTGCCCGTTGAATTCCCTGACCAGCGATCAGAACTGTTATGGTGTAGGTTCTTGCAGATTTGAAGACAGTGTGTTGGATTTTAAATGCTCAGTTTTGTCATGTAGTCATGTTAAATGTTCCAGCGAGGTGGTGAACCCATCTGTTTGATTCTTCGTACTTCCTGGATGAAGGACATGGGACTGTTCTTACCTTGGTGCTCCGATAGAATTGGGAATGTTTTGGCTTGTGCTGGTTCCAGAACTACAACCAGTCAGGCAACAATCTATACACACTGCACTAGTCACAGTACAGAGGCTTTGGCTTGTCCAAACATCACCTTGTGCCCAGCAGCCCGCTCCAGCTGAAGGTGCAGGTGGCTGTGCCCGTGCAGGCAGTGTCCCCTGGGTCAGTGCTGCCTCTCTGCTGCCCCTTGCTTTAGTCTGCCTCACATGGAGCCAGAGCCAGCTGCACCCTTTGAAGCTTGCTGCCAGTTTGGACTCCGTTTTCTCCTTTTCCTATCAGTGACCCTACCCAACTTAGTCTCTGCCCTTACAGATGGTTACTACTGACAGGAGTCCTAAATTTAGCCCTATTTTTTTCCTTCTGAACCCATCCTTAGTCCTAATTTGGTGATTGTAGCCTTTAGCAGATACAAGCCAAGAAAGGAAATTTTCCCTGCCGATGCTAACATCTCTCATCATCTGGCAAACCTCTGCTGAACCCAGCGATGAGTATTCCTGCTGGCTGCTGCCCAGCCCTAAAAGTAATTGACTGAATTTTTGGATCCTTCTGTCTGTCTGTTGACAGTGGTAACTAATAACAAAAAAAAGAATTATCTGAAAGCCTTGCAACTGAATCTTAGCTCAAGCCTTGCCCTAACACAAAGCAGGTGGCTCCCACTGAACTGCTAAATGAGGCATGAACTAAATCTTACTTGGTTCCATTGTTTTATGTTGATTAATTATGGAGAAATGTCTTAGAGTAGTGTGAATCTTTGAAAACCAGGAGTGAAGATTATAGAATGTATGTAAAGCCAGTGTGCCTTGTATTTCCACCAATGGGAAAGAAGATGACAAACTGAGGATCAGAAAGGATTTGGGGTTTTTCATGGGCAACAGTCAGCAAGCCAGCTTAACTGTAAGTTGCCAATAGTCACAAAGTTTTCAATTTTTAAGTTATTTTTATATTCGTAATTTGACTTGCCTGATAAACCATTTTTTTAAAATCTCGGTTACTAATAAGGACAAGAGGATGGTTGGGCTTTGAGCTGACATCAGACCAAGAATACAAGAAGACTGTTTATGCTGAGGTTCCCATTTGCAGATGCCTGCTGTGGGATTGAGACGTATCAGGGGAGGATTCCCCTCCTCCTTCCAACAACCATACATGAGAAAGAAAACATGAGTGCTTTTCTTTTCCCTTTGTATCCATATAGCTGATAATATGTGAACCATTTGTCTCATCTGTCTTCATGGCATGTTATTTAAAGTTTTAAATACAGAAGGATTAGATAATGATTTTATATATTTTTACTGAGAGAAATTAATTTTTGTGGGGAAAACTCTCTTCATTTACCACACTGTAATTAGGAAATCACCATCCATTTTCTGTCCTCAATTCTATATAATCTGTGCAACCGTGAGCACTGTTAAAAATTTACTGTACTACCTTTGTCTGGGAATCCCGTGCTGGTCTTTGGGATGTTTTACTTTGTTTTGGTGTAAGTTGCTGCGATGTAGAAATAGGGAGGATCAGCTTGTGATACTCTTGTTTGGTTTTATTTAAGGGCATGTTACTGCTAACTCTACACTCTAAATAAATTTGAGATCATTTGTTTTGAGAGAGTGGGCTGGGCTGGAGAAAAGCCATAATGTTTTGCTGTGGGTTTTGGCCACAGGAATAGAGAGGTCTTCTCAAAGGAGTGAACATGATCTTATTTCTGTTTTTTTTTAAAGTTTCTTTCTCATCAGATTCTGTCTCTTGACATCCCAGGGCATCTCTTCTTTCTCTTGCATCACCCCACAATTACACAGTACTTTGGTGAGCATTCTTGTGGTCAGTAATGTATGTTAGTACCAGTTGCACTTCCAGCTCTAAATGTGCCTCTAAAGAAGATGAAAAAATAAACAAATACTTGACAGTCCTGAGGGCCCGTGTTCACCTGGGTGCACGTTTGTGTTCAGAGCCTTGCACACACTGAGTGCAGAGCTGTGATGGTAGAATATGGAAAGGCCCTGCTGGAGCTTCCTGAGTAAAAGCTAACGATGCTGTGCAGCACTAGGGCTGGGGTTTGATATGATCTCTTGCTGCCAGTGCAACCTCCCTGGTCATTATGACTTCTGTAAAGGCCAGAACCTGTCTGTGAGAGACTTTGTCCTGTGCTAGAGCTTTTGGTGCAAAGTCTCAGGCACTGCACCTCCCTCCTGTTGGCTCTCCTGTGCCCATGCAGAACATTTGCTTTCCATGCCTGCTCTGCCTCTACCCCTGGAAGATGTAGCTGTCACTTCTGTTTAAACAACTATTTCTATAATTTCTGTACACAGCAACAAAGGAGTTGAAGTATAAATTATTGCAGAACTTTTACTGTAGAGTCTCTGAGCAAAGTGGATATTGTACTTTCCTTTCTTGCTTTCCACTGTACTGGACACTTGCTTAATCAGATGTGCCAACATGCTTCCCCTTGGGTAATTTTCCTTGTCTTCTTAAGCTAGACATTTCTACTTGAAACACTGCCTGAACATGTAATTGCTTTGGATGGCTATTTCTGCAGGAAAATCGTGGTAATGAGTTATGCTTATGTTGTGTTCCCATGAACTCCAGAGACTTGTATGTGTGCTTGTGTGTTGCATC
This sequence comes from Nicator chloris, assembly GCA_013400495.1. Taxonomy (NCBI): domain Eukaryota; kingdom Metazoa; phylum Chordata; class Aves; order Passeriformes; family Pycnonotidae; genus Nicator; species Nicator chloris. The sequence continues at coordinate 61,360 of WAAE01017324.1, forward strand.
CTGGTACTTGTGTACTGTTCACCCATGACAGGAAATGAAGGGAAGAAACACCCACTAACTAGAAAAACTTGTAATTCAGTCCTTACACCTTCTTTGCTATGCTGTCCCTTCCTAGACAAGGAATTGCTATTTGAATTGCGGGGTTTGAAGTTGAGGGCAGAATAGCCTGAAGCACTCTGTCATACTAACACAGAAGCTTTCATAATTGGTACAATTAATACCAGTATAATTTCTGTTGCAGTCATCATGTAAGAAGAAAACCTCATTCATTTGACTGTAAACATTGAGGGCTGTATTTTTTAAACATTGTGGGTCACTAAATTCATCACAGTACTCGCAGAGGCTTGCTAGACTGAGATCATTTATGTGAAGTGATTTATTGGGCAAAACCGTCAGCAGAACGGCAAGCCTCAGTTCAGCTGGGTGAGGTTTGTTATATACCACAGCCTCCACTAGGGTTTTGGCAAGTGCATGCTTCCTGAATAATGTGAAAGACCTTGTCAAGCTGTCTCTGATAATTAGGTTTGACGAAGCTAATACCTGAAATACAGGCAGGACAATCATGTGGCCAAATCATGGCTTGTCAGCAGTGCATGTGTTTGTATTGGGTTGCCAGTGTTGTTTTTGGGAAGGGAGCATTGCAGAAAGAACATCTAGAAAAAAATGTGTAGGTGCTTCGTCCGTTCTGTGCTGAAATAAAAGGCTATAGTTTTGCTACGCCAAATGGTTATTTATATATTTAAATAAAACATAAGAACTTTTCTTCTTTGATAAGAAGAGCTTGGGAGATGTGCAGTTATTGTAAAATACTTCAAACATTTTAATTCTGACTATCTGAATCACAGGATGACCTTACGTTGTCAAGCCTTCCTAGTGCTGAGGAACAGCAACATTTAACCATCTATCTCTTTAGTTTAATACTGACCTCGTGTCTCCTGTCCCCCCCTTTTTTTTTTTAATGGATTATAATGTCGGATTAAGTGAGGCTGTCATGCAATGTATTAGGTGCTACTGTTGCTTTCTTTAGTGACTGGGGAGGGATGCAATCTAGAAAAAGAAAGCAACTAAAACATGAGTGTGCAGAAGTGTCCCTGTGCTTGATTGCTGAAATTGCAGATAACATGACCAAGATCATGTAACTGTTGGAAGAATCCTTTAAGCAACCTAGGATTTCTGTGGGCATCATTTCTGCAGAATAAATACACAATGTGCAAATGCTGGCTTTTGAGTTTAAGAAAAAGCATAAGCAATTATTTTTTGTTCCCTTAATGCCTTTCTGTGTTCTTCAGATCAAAATCTGCTCATTTATATTAAGAAATGAAAATATATTTAACTTGCTGATACATTTATTAGAGAGCTGCTTTAAAGCAATTCAGAAATTATTCATATTGTAGGCAAATTCTGAAGAGAGAGGCAGGGAAGGTAAGTGCATGATGTAACCTGAAGTAAAGATTCTTTTCTTCTTTCCTTTAAAAGAGCTTTGGATGAGTGCGTTTTGTTGCTTTCTAGCTTTAAGATTTCCTTAATTTTAATTTCCTAGTATCAGAGGAAAAGCCTTTCTGGGTTACTGTGAGACACAGGCTAAATGGGTATAGTCAGAAATAGCTGTGGTTCCTTTCAACCAAATCCAGCCAGTTGCTCAATTGCCTTCATAATTCTTTCCTCTGCTTTTTCATTTGGTTGGCTGCGCCTTTTTTTTTTTTTTTTTCTTCTAACTCCAAAAGAAAGTTTACAATTGAAGGAAAGAAGGAATTGGAACAGTTGGTGGCATTTTTCTGAAATGCACATGCCTGCAGGTAGCAGGAGTTGCACCACTTGAGCAAAACGATTTTGCCTGTTGATGTTTTGCTTGGAGCCACAGAGTGGTTATGAAATTCCTGGAGTTGAATGAAACTTCAAATACACAAAACATAAAAAAAATGTGGTGAGCTTGTGGCTTGTGTTATCTGTAGGTTTTGGGATTTTTTTTTTCCTGTTTCCCATTTTCTCTAACTCTGTCAAGTCTTGGACACAGAGAGAACTTGAGCGTCTGTGACTGAAACCCCTTAGAAAGCATGAAGAAAGCCAAAGAAAAGCAAGGTTTGCAGCTGTCTAAAGCAATTTCCAGCTGATAGCCTGGCTTTGTCACACCCTGTTCTTTATTGTACAAATCTGGCTGCTGGATTGCTTTGGTGCAGTGCTGTGCAGCAGCCAGAGGTTCCTTTGGTCCAGTCCATGAGAGGTTAGAGTTGAGCTTCCCTGAAGAAGTGTTAGTTCTGGTTTATGGAGTCATTAACCCCATTGCTTTTTCAAATAAATAGAAGAAAAACTGGAACAAATGTTTGTATCTTATTCTTATTTGATCTGTTTGGCTGTATCACAGCATATTATTTAAGCTGTGTCACAGGAGTTGGTAGTGTGATGTTATTTTTTCCCCCCTAGTGTATTGCTAGCTGTCTTGTTGTTTTCTTTTTGCTGTCCTTTTCTTTCTCTCTGATTTCTGTGATGTTAGACTTATTTTTTAACCAAGGATAAAGAAAACGTATCAGGGAAAGGGGTTTTCCTACCTTACAGAAATGAAGATATGATCCATGAGAGAATTAGTGCTATAAAAAACTTACAATATTATTTATACAGATTTCAACGCTTTTTTCCTGAAGATGCCTGGATATCCCAAGAAGTGCTATAATGCCTTCTGGTTTTACCAGTTCATACCTAGCTAACCTGTGTGTATGCAGGGTGGATGGGGAAACTTACTGCCTGATGCCTGGTGGAATTTCCCTCCCCTCAATCAGCTGAATCATGTCAGTACTGCAAGAGAGAAACTCTGACAACTTCTGTCTCTGGCTAGTGCCTAACACTTTAGAAAACGCTGGAGGAAGTTCAGCTGTGGCTATGAGCAAATTAAACTGTTTCCAGCTTCCATGAGTCCTAAGCAGCTAAAATAACCCCGTCATTGCTAACTGGTTAAAGTTTTTAATAAATATTGACTGATTTATCTCACATACTTGCCCAGTGTGAATGTGGCTTGATGGGCATGTCTTCATAGCATGATGAAGAATTTGGCAGCTAGAGGATTAAACACCATCCTAGTTGCTTGTGATCTAGGTCAGATATGAATCTGGTGATGCTAACATCACCAGATAATAAACCCTCAACTTGTTGGCAGTTAGCTGGCAGTGGACCTTCATTATAAATTACAGCATTTGTCTAATATTATGTACAAGTGTAAAGTTGCAGCATCATCTCTTTTTCTTTAGTTGTAATATTGAAGAGAACTTAAAAATTGTGAAATACAGCTATGAAAGGAAAATTCTACATGATACTTGGCTTACTCTGAGGTTATGTTTGGGTCATTCAACATTTGAAAAGAATCAAGACTAGTGATGAGGGTACTAATTTTTTGTAGGTAGTTGAAGCTATTGCTTCTTTACACGTGCTGTATAGAGTTATCAAGGTTAAGATTTATAGTGGCTATCTATTCTTATATTTGTTATATTTCCATCTTCAGGTTTCATTGGGATTATGCCAGTGCCTGTAAATTGGTTTGCCTGAAAAGATGGATTCCTCAGTTCCAAAAGTGCTGTTTTTTCATTATTCAGATGTCTTTTCAAAGGTTTTAATTGTGGGTTTATGCATCTTTTTTCCTGAAGAACAGCTAATGCTCCCTTTAACATACAAACAGTGTAAGTTCTGGCCACTGTTTTAAAACCCAAGCATCTAAGATTCATAGGTCCTCTAGTGAGATAGCTGTACCCTGTTTCATTACCAGTGCACCTGTAGCAGAAGTGGTGAGAGGAAGATGTGGGTGACCTGAATAGCTGAGTATATTGTTCACTAATAGATTTTATTGTGCTGATAAGAGGCTGAGGTACCTTCCTGTGTAATAGCTGGGGCACAGCATGAGTCAGTGACTTTATCAAAGTCTATTCATGGGCTGCAACATGAAACAAAGTCTCTTGAGCCCGCTTCTATTGTTTTGTGCATGAAGCCGGTTTTCCTAATTCAATATATTTATTTCTACTTTTAAACACAATTTGTGCCAAGACACTTGAATACTGGCAGATCTGCACTACTTTTATTTATTTATTTGCTTGTTTGTTTTCTCAGGGCATTTCACTAGTGTGAAATCATTGTCCCCTGCTCCTTCAGATTTCCTGCCTAACCACAGCTGTTTTGAGCCTGGGATGGTGGAACAGTGGCAGGTATATGAAGCTAGGCAGATGGTTTGCAGCTGGGAGTTTGCAAACCTGCAGGTGCCAAGTTGATTGGGGAAGAAGATGTATTTCCAGTGCTGTGGCCAGGCTGATGTGTGCAGAGAACATGGATGTGTGTGGCATTTGCCAGCTGCTGAGCTGCTATAAATGATCTCATCAGAGTAACGCTTTGTCTGTGTCTTGTTGTGGGTTCATGATTTGGCTTCAGCCAGCAGCAGGTCAGACTGGCTTCATGTTTGAATCCAGTTTTCCTTGCAATACTGGCCATCAGTTTGTCCTCATGGCTTTTAAAAGGATGAGTGTGATGTGTGATGTGCTTCCTCCATGTGTCCTTCATGGTCCTTCTCCTGTGGTTGCAGGATTTGCACAAGCCCAGCCATGGGTGTTTGCATCTAGGTCCCACATTTGTTTTTGGAATTACATTTGCACATGGTGGGGTAGCAGAAATAAAGGTAGTGCTGCCATTAATCAGGGATTTCAGTGATGTCTGTTGAACGTGCAATTTGATCAAATTACCAGCTCACTGGGTCTGATACACAGTCTTTCTTGGAAAATAAATCCTACTGATCCTATGTGTATGTGCTTTATGTCCCAAAATAGTGTCTCAGTTGATGTTTCAAAACAAAAAAAGCCAAAATTTTGTTCTTTTGGGCCTTTAAAAATCTATTTCCCCTGTCATCATCTAACATTACTTGCATGGTTGGAAGTGATGGATACAAAGACTTCGAGATTCCTTAGAAAATATTGGCTTTAGATGCTATCTGCTCTTCTTCATGTATTTCTGGTCCTTGGGTCCCAGTGAATTCTGTTTCCAACTGCCTTTTTTTTTTTTTTCACTAAATACACTAATATGTTTTCCCTGATTTGCTTCTGGAAATAGTTGGTGAACAAAGGCAGAGTGTTGTCTGTGTGTTGGCCTTTTTCCAGCTCAAACACCTAGCAGTCACATGTGTAGGGGTTATCATCCTGGTTTGAACTTTGTTCTTCTGGCTTTTGGATGTGATAAGTGCTCCAGGATCAACATGACAGCAGTTAATGAAACTACAGGTCGTCAGCATTTGTTTCTGAAGTGGAAACTGGCTGTGGGAGGAGAAATCTATTTCTTGTTACTTCATAATGTGGAAGCAAGGGATCTGCCTGGACTTCTGTGTTCTGCTCTTCAGACCTGCTGGGCTGCTTTCAGCTGAATGAACTGGTGGAGGAGGGTGGGGAGCAGCTATGTGGTCTTTGATGTTTTGTTGTGCATGTGTAGTTCAAGATGCTGTTCACTGCAACGCAGTGCAGTAAATTTCTGGATGCCTGGTGTAAGTGGTCCTCTTGTTTGTATCATGGCTAGGTGGCATCTTCCAGTGGCATGAAAATAAGAGGGAAAAATAAAGTTTCATTTCTTCGGCTAACAGGCACACTTTGTTGGGCTGTGTGCTTGTTACTGGAGTATCCTGGGCAATCCAAAGCACCATGGGCTGCAGGGGAGGAAGGGATTTCTGCCCCTCTTCTCTGCTCTGTGTGATCCCATCTGCAGCGCTGCATCCAGCTCTGGGGTCCCAGCACAGGAAGGTCATGGACCTGTTGGAACAAGTCCAGAGGAGGGGGATGCCAAGATGATCAAAGGGATGAAGCGTCTCTCCTTATGAAGAAAGGCTGAGAGAACTGGGATTATTTAGCCTGGAGGAGTGAAGGCTTCAGGGTGACCTAATTGCAGCCTCCCAGTACCTATTGCAGCCTCCCAGTACCTATGGGAGCCTATGAGAAAGATGGAGAGAGAGTATTTACAAGGGCGTGTAGTGACAGGAGAAGGGGGAATGGCTTCAAAGGGAGAGACAGTAGGTTTAGATTATATTTTAGAAAAGAATTCTTTACTGTGAGGGTGGTGAGGCACTGGAACAGGTTGCTCAGAGAAGTTTTGGATGCCCCATCCCTGTAGATGTTCAGTGCCAGACTGGATGGAGCTCTGAGCAACCTGGTCTAGTGGAAGGTGTGCCTGCCTATGGAAGGGGTTTTGAACTAGATGATTGTTAAGGNGGATGCCAAGATGATCAAAGGGATGAAGCGTATCTCCTTATGAAGAAAGGCTGAGAGAACTGGGATTATTTAGCCTGGAGGAGTGAAGGCTTCAGGGTGACCTAATTGCAGCCTCCCAGTACCTATTGCAGCCTCCCAGTACCTATGGGAGCCTATGAGAAAGATGGAGAGAGAGTATTTACAAGGGCGTGTAGTGACAGGAGAAGGGGGAATGGCTTCAAAGGGAGAGACAGTAGGTTTAGATTATATTTTAGAAAAGAATTCTTTACTGTGAGGGTGGTGAGGCACTGGAACAGGTTGCTCAGAGAAGTTTTGGATGCCCCATCCCTGTAGATGTTCNAGACTGGATGGAGCTCTGAGCAGCCTGGTCTAGTGGAAGGTGTGCCTGCCTATGGAAGGTGTTTTGAACTAGATGATTGTTAAGGTCCCATCCAACCCAAATAATTCTATGATACTATGAAATATGTGATCGTGACTGAAGTGTAACTTCTTACAATACTCTAGAGTGCATAATGAAACAAAGAGATTACAGAATTGGAAAAAGTGAGTTCACTAATTGCTTATTTTAACTTGGTCCTAGAGGTCTGATTTGAGCATGTTTATATTATGAACAGACTACACTGTGTATCCAGCAGTACATTTTTATAAATCATTAAAATTAGCCATCTACATGTGGAGTCAGCCTACTACACTCTCAATTTCTGCTTGTGTCCTGCCTTCACTTTTATTATTCCCTATTCCCCTGGTACTAAATTTGAAATTTCTTCAGGTAGTCCAGAGAGACAGGACTAGTTTTCTATTTAGTGAAAGGCTTTTGTCCTGACTCCCTTTGTTGATAACTAGGAAAGGCTTGTGGCCACGTAAGCAAAATGTAAACTAAATATCTGCGTCTTAATTATTTCTGCTGTAGCTGCAAGTATGCTGACATTGGTAGAAAGAGTTGGTAAAAAACCCCAACCAGTACAATGATTCACAGTCCTTTTTCTCATTAGATCTATTACTTCTGGAGAGTTGCAGTTGTAATGGTGGTATGGGAAGTTTTACTACTGACCAGCAAAGATCCTTGCTATCTGTTCTCCAGCAGTCATGTGGATTTTCTGGATTTTCTCATCTGTCTCTCAGTCAACAAAAATAAGAAGAAAGGTAAGTAAAAGTCAGTGAGTCTGTTGCATTTCTCTTAGTTGGTCATTCCTGCTTTTGAATTAGCATTGCAAAATACCTCTGTCATAAGATGAAGAGGCACTTACAGGTCTGCATCTGCTGGGTTTTTTTGTGGTGTGTGGGTTTTTGTTTTTTTTTTTTCCTGCGGAGTTTGTACCATATGCAACCACTCAAAAAACCTCCACATTTGTTTTGGCTAGTGTCACCCCTCAAAGTTTCTCATGGACTTTGGTCTTTTGGGTAGAAAGATAGAGGAGTTGGAACTGAACCACATTTAACAGGTTTTGCAGGTTACTAGAGGCCCAGGGGACTGCAGCTGGAGAGTAACAAACATAGTGTGGGGAATACAGCTCTAAAGCTTTGGGAGCAGGGTGAATTGTGACTGAAAGTGCCAATTCAAAAGTACAGCAGCCTTGCTTGTTGAAGCTAATCATCTTTAAAGGCTTAATGTTCTTTGTTACGTAGCTTCTGACTGATCCTGTCTGAGATTGTTGTGCCAGCGTGGCCTTCATCTGTTCAGGACAGTAAGAAGCAATGCTGCTGTGCTACTGTAATGTTTTTAACATGCAGGCAGTCCTAAATCATGGTGATAGTAGGAGGAAGTACAAACCTACTGTACATGTATCTGTGGTCTGGCCTGTGCTGCTGAGCACCACTGAGCTGCTTCATCTTCACCACTGAGCTGCTTCATCTGCTTCTCCCTTCCTTCCCCCCTCCCTCCCCAGAGTCTGGAAGGTGCTCATTGATTGCTGTGGTCTGTGGCTCTTGGTACTATTTTGTGCTGCACATCCTCAGAACAGCAGTGGAACACATTGGAACAGCCTAGACCTTGAACAGCTGCTTTGCACTGAGTTTGTAGTGTGTATGTTTGCATCTTCCTGTAAAGCATGCCAAAGTGCTGGTTTAAATGGGCAACTTAGAAAATTACAGTCTAATTTTGACTCCTCAATGTAGAGCCTAATGCTTAAGCCAACTGAGTTTGAAATACCACAGCCAATATGTTAAATGAGTTTTCTTTTCACCTGCTTCAGCAATAACTTTATTCTAAACGTGGACATGAGAAGAAATGTTAGGAAATGAAGAAAGAAATGCATTGAGGAAGTGTCAGTGTAGGAATTATCTTTTGGTGCTAACTGGGACTAGAAAATGAGATTAAGGAAGAATTTCAAGACACACACCTTAGTTGACTGAGGGATCTTTCACACATCTTGCAGAGTTTTGCAACAATCCTAAAGAACTTTTGCTTGAGGAGCAGAAGGAAGAGCATGAAGATTTGAACTGACACTTTGTCTTCAATACTTACTTCCCTTATCCCAACATAAAAATGTTGTATTTATAGGATGTGATAGGTCAGAGAGTTGCTAGTGCCAGTGCAGTACACTAGGTTGTTCACTGTACTTCTGAGGACCACGTGTGGATGGTACACTTCTGTCTGTGCAGTGTGCTATGGGCCAGAATCGTTAGAAGGTGTTCTGATTTATGTCACTAGGACTCATTCAGAATCCCTTACAGAAATCCTACGGAATCCTACAGAAATCAGCAAGTGTTTTTAACAGCTGTCATTGGCAAATGCATTCACTGAACACTTAAGGGTTTCCAGTGTTTTGCTGCCTTATTTTCATATGTGGTAGATTGAATGAGGCCAGTTCCTTTGGTGTAGAGAGGTTTATTGACATTTATGGTTTGGGGTTTGTTTTGTGGATATTTCATTGATAGTGTAGTCCTACAATTACAAAGCAGCAGTGCAGCACAAATGAAATACAAGACTGGGATTCCTGACTCCTGCCTTCTGGTCTGTGTGGCAAATGAGCTGTGAATTTTCCAAAATAAGGTCTGAGGAGTGAAAGTATACTTGATTTGTCTTGTGACAGGCTCTTCTCTTTAATCAGAAAACTACTGACAGCCTTTCAGAAGCTTGCCATGTGATAATGGCTTCACAATACTCCTATAATTACGTTTGCTTTTTGAACACTTGTGTGTTGAGTAGCTCTTGAGCATGCTGTTGTTGCAGGACTGAATTTGACATGTCAGAGTATCTGTCACTGCTCTGGAACAACAATGTATAGCTGTCATTCCAGGTGCTTTGAAGTTTTCTCATAAAGGTGCTCCAGACAGACAAAGTAAACTGTTCCCAAAGCTAAGAAGATCTTCTCCATGGATTCTTCTAGTTATCTATGTGAAACTACCTGTGAGAAGTAGTAGCAGAATTTCAGGATCAGGCTTCACCAGTTAAAGAGTCCGCCATGAGTTGTAGCTGGATTCAAGGATACTGCCATCATTCGTGGTGGTTCTTCAGGGGAAAGAACAGACTTTTCAAGTATGCTAATAGATGATTATCTGGCATTAAGGAGCCCAACTGTGACATGTTTGCTCTCCTAGTGTGTATTGTTCCTTTTGGGCTTTGTTTTTGGTGTAGGAAGCATGGCTGAATGCCCAACCAGAATAACTGTGTTGCTGTACATCAGTGTGCTGTCTCTCGTGTGTATTTAAAACAAAGGTGTTTAGATGACAGTGGCACTTGGAAAGGAAGAGGGGGATTAAATCCCCATAGCTGAGCAAGACTGAGCATGGTTGTGGTGAGACCAGAGATCAAAACCTGAGGGGACACTTTTATGTCTGGTGTTACTGTTGCTGTTCCCTAGCTACCAAACTTGTTCAAGTAGTTCTTTTAATGGTTTCTCTTGGATTTTAATCTTTCTGAGGGAGGAAAGGAGGAGAATACAATTATTTCAGTTCTCTAGAACGAGATGCTTTTGACGGTATGTCTCTTTTAATTCTATTCTAGGTGCTTAACGGGGGTAAATACTAAATTGTAGGTAAAACCCATGCTGTCCTGTGACTGCCTTAGCTGAGTAATCACTGCCCTGGCAGTCAGTCTGTCTTTCACTCTCTTGCATTCAGCTTATGACTCTGAATTTATGGAAAACCTGTGTCTCTTTCATGTTAGCCTGACCTGTAGGTTTTCTTTTTCCCTTGAGTGTGGGAAGAAACAGACTGCTGAAGGAGCCAGTTGGAAATGTGTAATTTTGGGATATATGTGTGTTACGTTGTCTAACAACTCTGCCACTCCCATATCTGTTGAAATGTGGGGTTCAGTTTTATTACTTAGGTTACTTTCAGGGTGTTCTTCACTGCTTGAGTGACTCTTATCAAAGCATACAAATTAACTATGAGATAAGTATTTGTTCAAGATTTCTGTTTTGCAGCTGGGATAAACGTAGAACTTGTAAGAAAGCAAAGGGTATTGTATTAGGGAAGACATGGCTTTGTTTTCTTAAAGGAATAGGTCAAAGAGAAGGGAGAGAACTAAAAAAAAGAAATAAAATCCTCCCTTCCCCCCCTTACCAATCATCAAGATCAGGTTCTTTTTAGTTTCTATAAGTAACTCTGTGCAATATTGCCCAGCCTTCCTAAAGTACTTGTACATGCTTTCAGGAATATATGAATAAATATCTTTCTTCTCCTCTGTGAGCATGCCTGTCACCTGTTAGAGTGCTTTAAAAAAAGGGGAAAGGGTCCAGAGTAATTCTTAGTTTATTTCAAATAAACAAAGTTTTTTATTTTTCTCAAGGCCTGTGATGTTCTGAAGAAAGATCTTTAAAAACTAAATGTAAATGCTTATTTTTCCTTAACAGCCTATGATTTTTTTTCCCCCCCCCACCAGAGATCAGGAGTTCCCATGTAGCAGTCTTGTCATCTTCTGTTTCAAAAGACACGGGCTTGAGACTTGAGTCCCTTCTTTTGCTCCAAATCAGAGATCAGAGAATATTTAAGCACCACCTCTTCAGTGCGATCCACAAGAAACCTGTTTAAATCCGGTTATTATTTTTAAGACAGTTTACAAAAAGAGACCTTTCCACTGAAATGTCAGCCAAGCAAATTGCTTTCTTGTTGATTTGTACTCTAAATGTATAAACTTAAACACATGGCAGTTGGGGAAGTTGAATGATTATTTTAACTGCTAATATTTTCAAGTTTTTCTTTTTTGTGGTAATGTGTGTTGTGGCAGAGAGTGGGACAGAGGACAACTATTTAGTCTTCCCTATCAGTCTGATAAAATCTAGACCTAGTCAAGCAATTATACCCTGCAGTTGTCATGAAAATTCATGTGATGCCTTGTTCAGATGTTTATTAGTTAGATACTTTAATTTCTTCCATCGTCTCAGTTGTTTTCTGCTTGCTTCCAAGCTTGATCTATGAATAAATAATCAGATATAAAAGGCTTGTGCATTTCAAGTACAGTTTGTACCGGTGAGTGCTGAGGCTGAGCTATAAAGCCAGTCCAGCTGGAGTGCAGAATGCAGCGGGCTTTGTCCTCACAGAGCAGTTCAGTGTAGGTGAACATGTCCCTTCCCTGCATTGTACAGAGGCAGTGCACTCACTGCTGAAAGCTGAAGCTTTTCCTTCAGATTGGTGTGTCATTTATCATCCTGTATTTGTATGTATAATTGGGTATTTTTATCATTCCCCAGGTTTGAAATTTGGGGTTCTTCTGTGAGTATAGAACATTTAACGCTGTGCCCAGGTTTGGCCAAGAAGGCCAGTGGCATTCCTGGATCAGGACCAGGGCAGCAGGACCAGGGCAGGGATTGTCCCCCTGTACTCAGCACTGCTGAGGCTGCACCCCAAATCCTGTGTTCAGCTTGGGGCCCCTCCTGACAAAAAGGACGTTGAGGGGCTGGAGCATGTCCAGAGAAGGGCAACAAAGAGAAGGGTCTGTAGCACAAGTCCTATGGAGAGGAGCTGGGGGTTTTTAGCCTGGAGAAAAAGAGGCTCAGGGGAGACCTTGTCCCTTTTTATAACTCCCTGGAAGGAGGTTGTAGCCAGGTAGGGATTGGTCTCTTCTCCCAAGGAACAAACAACAGGGCGAGAGGAAACTGCCTCAGATTGAACCAGGGGAAGGCTAGGTTGGATATTAGGAAAAAATTCTTCACTGAAAGGATTATCAAGCTTTGGAACAGGCTGCCCAGGGAAGTGGTGGAGTCACCATCCCTGGAGGTATTTAAAAGATGTGTTGATTTGGCAGTTAGGACATGTTGAGTGGTGGACTTGGAAGTGTTGGGTTTTGGTTGGACTGAATCTTCAAGGGTCTTTACCAACTGAAATGGTTCTATGACTCTGTAACATAGATTGTCACAGTCCAAGCAGCTTCTCATTTCAGCTGTTATCCTGGCAAAATCTTTTGGGGTTTTTTTCCTTCATTTTGTCATGTTCTAGAGAAGGCAACCCTAGAACATCTAGATTAAGTTGACATTTGTGGCAGCCATGGGTTACTTGAGTCTCTGCTCTGGTTTTGTCTGCTTCTCACTTGTTCTGATGTGCGGTTAAAGCTTCAAGTGTGCTCAGTGTGTCTGGGCTACGAGGGCAAGGTTGTAGATCCTTAGGCTGATGATTAGCAGGGACAGTATTTGAATATGAGCTGTTTACAGGATCCAGGGAAGAGAGACAAAGTAAAAAATAGATTCTTTCTGTTTTATAAACAAATTATCCCAAGCTTAGTAGTGCCTCAACTCCAGAAATGGCAATGGAAACACTTTAGAATACATCCTTCTGTTTGGCAATGCTGGCTCGCTCCATTTCCCTCGGCTTCCACCAATGAAACTCAAACATGACTGAACCAAGTCCTGAACTTCTGTATTCCTACTCTGTTACAGGCAGCCTTCCTCATACCATCGGAGTGGGGAGAATAGTCATTTCCACTGCAGGAGATATACGCAGCAGTTTCTAAGGGAGGTTGTGAATTCTTTCATGGTATTACTTATCTTGGGCAAGAAACTGCTTTATCTGCTCCCTCATGAAAATGTACGGCAAAATGCACAATCCATAGTAATGCAGCTGAAACAGTTAAGTGAGGGAAAAATCAAAAAGTTAAGTAGACTTGTGCTTTCACTCAGAGATTTTATGTTATGCTTATTAAGAAACAAAACCAGCTTGACTTTTCCCCCAAACCATAATGGCATATTTAAGCTAATTCTTGTGTCAAAGCATGAAGGATATAAATAATATTAAAAAAGATTCTCACTGTTATATATTGTAAGTGTTCTTTTTGTTTGAAAACAGAATGACATATGGACTTGCATTAGAAGAGTAAAACATTTTGTTTCTTTTTGCAAGATATTTCTTTCATGCCTTGTGGTGGTTGCTCTTGCCTATCCTTGATTGCTTTTGCTCAGTTATTTTGGTTTTTGATCATTTAGTGATCTTTGATTCAGGAACCAAGTGCCACTGATATCTAGGGCTGGAAACTCATTTTGGAGAAATGTACTGAAAACCCAAAGCAATAAGATTTTCACATGCTTGTGTGCCAGAAGATTTAAGGTTAGAAGTCTTTTCCCAGTCAGAGTCAGTGAGTTTTACTATGTGTCACTTTTGAAATACACATTATTAGCCTACATTTGATTCATTGGCCTCTCGTAAAATTTCTCATCTGAAACTGTCAGAAGGATTACAGGATGTATTTGCACACAGAGTCCAACTCTTGCACAACTGTCCAGACCAAAGATGAGTCAAGTTTCTCCTTTGGCATATACCACACTACATGGCTGACTACTTAAATCAGTATTTCCCGCTAAGCTCTCTTAGCAGTTATTGGTGGCAGAAGCAGTAATTTTATTCTTTTGCCCAGACAAATAATTCACAATAATTGGAGAAGCTGGCAGGTGAAATGATGCTGGAGCATCTGGGCTTTCTCTAGGAGTAACTTTTTTAAAAGCACAGCAGTGAGAGCAGGAGAAGGGGAGTATAAGACTCATCCTTTAAAGTCAAGTTTTCTATATTTTGGTACTTTGTGCAATTTTTGTTTATTTAAAGGAATCTTGTATTCACAATAAAGATGTTGAAATATTCTGTGGTGTTCATGTAAGGCTTTGGTCTGACCTGATTAGAAGCTTCATTTTTAATAGGTTTTAGTCAGAAGCAGCTCATACGAGAGCTGTCAGAAAAGTTGTTTTTTTTGACACACAACTGTTGTGTCACTTTGCACTTCAAGTCCCTATTTGACAGTTTTGGAAAGGCGTGGAATAAAACTTTTTTTTTAAATTTGGGTATCTATTTAAGTAACCCATTGCTATGCTGTCCCCTGCTTTTTCTGGAAACTGTATATGACAGAAGTACAGGCTGTCCTCTGCACCACAGTGGCTGCCAGCTGTTTTCTCTGTCAAAACTTGGATTCATTTCACTTCTGTGTTGAGCTGCAGCAAAGTTATTCTTGAACTCTTTTGTCCTTGAGGGCCTGTTGTGGTCATTCTGTCCTTCTTGATGCCGAAGATTCATCTTCTAATAAATAAGTAAATAAATAGCCCAAGGATTGGGCACTTGGTCATTGTTTGTTGAATTATAGATCTCAGCTGCTCATTTATCTGATTTCTCATTGTGTTTTCCTCTCTCCTCTCCCACTTGAATCCTGTTGCACTTATGAAAATAAAGCTGTGCTGTCCCAAGTCTTTACCTATTGGAAGAATTTTGCTTAATGTTCATGACTCATCAGCAGAGGAATTGGTGAAAATATAACTTTATTTTCTGAGCCTTGTATGGGCTTACTGATGATGAATTATTAGGTAGCCATTTCATATAATACCCTAATTGTATGTGTGCACTTGTGCTGGATGCATGTTTGGACATGCTTTCTTGTGGAGAAAGCACAGTATCGTGCAAGTTTGATCTCCTTCTGGGTTTTTCTCTCTATATACAAATATTTAGGTAGCAATTCCATACAAGTGACAAAGTTTTGAGATATCTGCCATTTTAGAGGGAGAAAACATTGTGAATTATATTTTTTTCTGCAATGGTATTTAATGTTGACATTTCTGCAAAAAAGTCTTGCTGGAAATATTTCTTGGATGTGAATTCTCTGAGATGATATTCTGCCCAGTGGCAGCAGATGTGGCATGTGAAAAACCTGCAAGCTGGTGTGTTTGTTGTGACCTTCCCATCCCAGGCTGAGCTGGGCTTCCCCTCCAGCTTTCCCAGCCAGATGAAGTTTCAGTCATGTGTGCTTTCTACGACAAGAGACTTCAAGTAAGGAAGTCAGTCTTGGAAGGGGGAATATCCGTGCCTTGGTAGTGGGTCAGGACCTCTGCTGGGTTGATGTCACAGCTTGACCTGACTGCCATGAGCAAATTTTGCTGACTGAAGAAAGCAGACATGTCCTGTCAGTTATTTGGATTTAGAGAAGTGCTTTGGATTCAGATTATTTCACTTAAGATGAGTTGTGTGGGGTTAATGCTTCATTGCCCATTTTTTTCGTGTGGATTTGTTTATGTGCGGTCCCCAGACCGCAGACCTCTCTTGTAATTTGCAGACTATAACAGTAAAAATGAGCTTCTGACCAACAGCGAATTGTTATTTTTCTTTTGCATTCAAAACAATGTTTCAACACAATATATTCTTTTTATGTAAACATTGTAGTTGTCTAGGAACTCAGTCTGGGAATGAAAGCAATGCTCTAGAATTTAAACATTCAGAATGCTGATGTTGGATAAGTATCTGTAGAATAAACACATTTTTTTCCTCTAAGTACTTTATTTCTTTCCCAGAGATTCCCAATTGAGAATATTTTCAGTTAACTAGCACAATTTTTCATCCTTAAGCAGTATGGTCTTCTGATTTACTTGCTACTGAACAGCAGTAATGCATGAAAGGCCTCAAATCTGTAATGTTTGACAAGAATTTTAATTGAAGAATAAAATATATGGAAATCTATGATCTATTTAATGATCAGAGTTGTCTTATAAATGCTATCAGCTTTAAATTTCCATTTTAAAATTTGTTACTAGCGGTGTAATCTCACTTTCTGAATTCATGCATCTTCATGTTAATAATAGTAAAATCTTGATCTCTGAAAAGAAACTTTTTCATCTCACATTTTCTAGTGCAGTCACTTTTGAAGGCAATTCCCAGGTCTTTGCTACTTGAAGAGTTGCAGATATTTTAGGAAATTTAACCGGGGAAAGCTTTGATTGTATAAGTACTTGGTGTTGTGTGTTCCAGCATTGCTTCTGGATTGATGAAGAGTTTTCTTTGGGAGCAGAGTGTAGAACAGTGGTGTCCCTCTTGCTGCCATTTGGTGCAGTATGGCAAAGGGAAACCTTTGCAGCAAGTCCTGAACTGCTGGTTATTATCTTTGGGAACCATGTGAATTTGGTGCAATGCCCTCATAGTTTTCTGCATTGCAAATTCATTTTTCCTTATTCTTTGCTTTCTAATTCATTGTTTCTGTTGTTCTGCTTCATTGTAAGAGGCACGGAGTTTGTAAGGATCGGGAAGATGGTTCTGATTCCTTTGAAGACTGATTATCTTTGTGGTGCTTCACAGGAACTTCCCTCAGAGTTGCAAGACCCTTCAGCAGAGACTTTGGGATACAGGTCTTATGTCAGGGTGTTGCAGGAATATTTCTTCACCACTGAAGCAGTGAATTTATCTGCAGGATTGTACGACCAGGAATGGAGCTTCTCTTTTGGTTTCATAGTGTAACTTATGCTGTGTTCCTGAAAAGCAGAACTGGAAGATGGAGTCACCATCTGAGCTGGCAGAGGGGTGGAGGTACTTTTTCACAAGAGCTGTTGGAGATGCTTTAGAAAAACTTTAATCACTGCTGAGATACTAAATGTGCTTTTTTTTTGCCCAATGCCTGTGATGCAAAGAGGAAAATGCCCTTGGCAGGGTGGAGCAGGGCTACTGGTAGATTTCAAAGATCCAACTAAAAAGCAAATAACCAGAGCCCAAGAAGGTGTGGTGCAGCCCAGAGACAATACCAACAGGACGTGGCACTTTTCCCACACTCTCATAAGATGCTACTTTATTTCATATATGGTAATTAACATACTAATCACATATTTCTTGATGTGGAGAGTTATGGAGTTTGTACCCTTGTAGTTCCAAGGGTAGAAAGAGGAGAAATGAATCAAGTCTGTTTTCGGTGGTAAAAGTTGTTGAACTAGAGAAGGTCGATAACTTGATACATATTTTACGTTACTGTGCTGCGTACTTTCTATAGGAGAAAACAATGGTTGGAGGTTGTGGCAGCTAAATGATTTTGCATATTTATAAAAAAAAAGAGTCTACTCTGCTAACATCAAAGATTTCTTAATGTGCCTGTTCTGGTTGGTATGGGGAATAGTGGCATTTAGATCATAGGATCATGCATTTGAAAGAAGGAAAACCATAAAATATCGCAGAAGTAACCTATGAAGTAGAATTCTTGCAAGAATTGGGTTATCTTTCTTAAGAACTAGGGAGGTTAGAATGGGTCTTTCGTGCTACTCAATGTGACTTGTTCAGACTAAATAGCCTGGTTTTACTTGTCTCAAAATTACACCACAATTAATGACCCCAGCAAGCAGTAAAACTGGTAATAGGGAATGTCCAACATTGTTGAAGAAACATTTGGGAGCTGGAGGTTCCTAACAGAGGCACTGTTTGGAAGAAGGGTAGTCATTGCCTTGATATTAATTGTTCCCTTTTTATTAGATTGAACACTAAAAATATGTTTTTGGTTTTTTTTGCTTCTGGATTGTCATTAGTTGGGAGAGTCATGACAAAATCTGGACTTTAGCATAGTACAAGAATGAATTGGTTCTTATCTCTGTCAAGTTAAGAAGAAAAATTCCATTAGTGATTAAGGTTGCTAAAATTCTTATTCATCTTGTGTTTTTACATCTAAATTACTTAGAGTTGTTTGGTTTTCATTTTACTCTTGCTATTTCCTTTTTTCGGTTTGATGCAAAGTGTTTGGTGGCATATGGTTTTTTTTTCAACTTGCAAAAACCCTTTCCATGTTAAAATTTGAAAGCCTTTTCCTAAAACATTGCTGCTGCCATCCCTTTTATTTTTGATGTATTTTGAAAATTAAAACTCTCACTTATGTGCCTGGAAAATTTTCTGAAGGTTTTTCCAAAATAATAAAGTGATTAGTGACTTTGCTACACTTAATGTGGAGTTGCCTCAGACCTGAGCCTATGAATGAGGAGGGTGTGAAGCTGTCAACAGCTGGAGAGGAGCCTTTTGGCCAGCAGGAGCGGGATACTCTTTGGATTAAACTGAAAGGGTGAGAGGTTGAGGTTTTCCTTATTTGTTTTAAAGGTGTGGGATAGACCAAATGCACTGTATTATGCAGGGGAGGCAGAGGGAAGGGAAGTTGAGCCACTTGACAAGTCAGTAATACGTTGCATTTTAATCCTCATAGCTGAAATTGCTAAGCTTTCAGAAATTTGTTAGCTGCCATGGGTAATGTGACATGATAAAAATGGGACTCCAGAAACTTCTTAGACTTTGAACTTGATTTCCATTCAGGTTTTGGATGGGAATGAGTAATTTTGTGCTTTAGCTTCATTGTAAATTTTCTTTTTTTGATTGTTCTCTCAATATATTTATCAGATAAAAATGAGGAGTAAAAAGTTTATTTGGTTTTAGGGAGTTGGAATGTGTTACTGCTCTTAGGAATTCTGCCACATGGCCTGCATCTGCTGAGTTACTAAATTAATCCTGTTTATCCACCTTGCTAAGGTAGTGACTAAATCCTGTTCATGTTCTCAGTGTTGTGGATTACATTAGGTTCATTGTTCACCTTGCAAAAGGGGACACAGAAAAGGAGCATGGAATTGCTTTAAAGTGTTGAGATGGTGCATTTATTTGTATAAAATGTTATATGAGTCCATACTGCAGCTCTTGGACAAACTATTTGAAGTGCTCTGTTCCTCTGAAGCTGCTTTGTTGGCTCTTGTAGGAGATGGATGCCTGGGAAGAAGAGGGGAGAGGCCAAATCTGGCTCAGCTTGTTCTTGCCTGTTTTGTGATGGTGTGTGGCTTGTCGGATCTTGGCCCACTGCAAAGAAAATACCTTGAGAAGTCTAATATTAGTCCTTAAAGTAGCTTGCAGATGAGCTTGGTAGTTAAATCTAAGTTTTTTTAGCTTTTTGGGGAGGATGTTCAACGAAGCCAGAGCAGTTTTTATGTATGTTAAAAAAAGCTGCTGGAAATCTGTCATTCCTGCAGCGTTAAAAATCAGTGAAACTTGAAATTAGGAATGAAGAATGGCCATGTAATTCCAGTCCCTCTTAAAAGCTTGATGCAGAAATGTATATATTGTTGTAGAAAAATATTAACACTCATTCAAACAGGTGTAATTCTTCTGCCTTCCAAAAGAGATCCTGAATAGCCCCAGAAAGCAGTATTGTCTGGCTTTCTGCAAGACTTCTGGTCTGTATGGCTAACACTGAGATTAGTACTGATCTTAAAGGGAATCATTGGATTCTGGTGCTGTCAAGTGAGGCTTGGCCACCACCCAGCAACTAATGATGTCATGTTGGCTCAGCTCGACTCAGATAAGGAACAAAAGTATTTTCTTTCAAATTCAAGTGGAAAAAATATCAAGGTTTTTGCGTGGGGTACTGGCAGCACATCTGGCACTGGACAAACTCACAGGAGCACTTGTTACCACGGTGTTTCAGAGCAAAGTGAGGAAGCAGGCAGCTGCTCCTGTCTCTTTTGCTGTATTTTTAAATAGTTGCATCTAAACATGAAAGAAGTACAGTGTACTGATATGAACAATGCCAAAGAAAAAATTAAAAGCCGTGATGTCCTTGGGTCCCTCCCTTCTCTCCTTGGAAATCTATCTTCAGCCTTTTGGTCAAAACATTTAGCAGATGCTTAGTTTCTTTTAGTGTTTTAGAAGGTTAATCTTTGAAATTACTCTGCCTTATGGGTTTGTCAGGATTCCTTTGTATTCAGCAGTGTTAGTGTTTGGTTGATATTTAAAGCACTCTTTGATCTTTAATGCCCTGTTCCTCCCTTTCAGTGATAACAGCAGCTTGTAACAAGCAACCACCCTATTGCTGCTTCCTTTATCTTTCAGTTTGGTGTTACTTTGTAAAATGTGGGAATGAAAGGGGATAAAATAGTTACTCTTCAGTAGGCCGCAGCGTTATTCACATAACCAGCGTAGCTGGTCGTGCTGTTTGATACATAATTGTACTCAAGTGCTGTCTTTTTCTAGTGTTTGTAGCTGGAATCCATTCGGGTTTGCAGTCTGCTAAATAATACATACTGCTCTTGCAGGCTCCCAGGCTGCTATGGAACAATGCTGGGATGTATCTGTCAGTGCCAGACAAATAATTTTGCTCTAGTAAAGGTATTCTGACATATCATGGAGGAAAGCCAAGTTACATTTATGAAATTTCTAATTTAAGCAACAATGCTCAGCATTTAAATTGTAGCACGATAGTCAGAGACTATAGTACTTTCGATGGTATCAGCATCTAGTTTGTTTTTATAAATGCTTGTGGTTGGGTGAACTTCTGTGTATGTGCTGTAGGACCTTTGGAATTTATCAGAGCGGTTTGATGTTTGTCCCACAGTGGAAGGTTTGACTGCAGGTGGTCTCAGGTCTCTCTCTCTGGCTGTGGTTTGTCAGATGGCAAGAAAATCCACCACAAGGCTATGTTATTTTTTTTTTTTAAATGGTTTCCAGTCACCATCCTTGTAATTTTTCCTGTGCCTCAACAAAAAAGAAATCAGTATTCTTGCTCTGACCATCTAAGAAAGTTTTCCTCCATCGCTACTTGGTACTTGGTTTTGATTTTGCTCCAGTGAGTTCTTACCTTTGTTGAAAGTGTGAAGTTCTTAAAGTGCAGAAAATATTTTCTTGTTTTCTTCCAGGTGATGATTCAATAGTCAGGTATCTGCCGCTCTTCTTGACCCATCAAGTTGTTACTCTGTGACCCAAATCTCCAACTCCCTCCCACTCACTGATGTTTCCAAAATTTTCTGTATGGTTCTTAAACATTTCAGAAATTATATGTGGAAAGATGTTGCAAAAATTTAGTGTCTCTTCATGATTTTAATGAGGAACTCTGCAAATATAGCAAATGTGTAAAAAGGTTGCTTCCAACAACATAGTCAGTCCTTGGGTCAATAGTTTCCAATCCCTGAGCAGATTCAGTAATGAGAAATGCATAAATGTGGGTTTCTAATCTGGTGAGAAGCTGAGTGTTTTAATTCCGCTCCTTCTCAAGCTGACTGAAGATGTCGGACTTTGCACTGAAAGAGTCAGGGTGTGGCCATAGGTTTTGTTTGCTGTCACTGTCACAAGAGAGGTGGCAGTTTGTCAGCACTCTAGAAAGGCTCCTAAGCTCACTAATATTGTACCTGTTCAGTCTGTGAAGGGACATGGGGGTGTTGTGGGCCTGTGGTGCTGCATGAGTCTCTTAACATGTACCTTGCTCAACATTATTGGAATGCTTCACCTCTACAAGTAGGAGAAAACATAATAAACAATTCCTTCCTCTAGCGTGGGGCTGGCTCTCATATGACAGGGCTTTGGGAGGGGATTACTGGATTCAAGAAAATTTAATAAGTTTGGGAGAGTGTGTGTTGTTGGAACCATTCTCCCATAAATAAACTCTCTTCAGCCTTGTGCTGTGACCTGGCTCACAAATGAGCATAACATGAGATGGTTAAGAGCCTTGTTATTTTCCATATTTAAGCCTTTCACAGCCACAGAACTTGTTTCTTTCACTGCCTGCTGTATGAACAGCTGTTCAGCCCACAACACATTTGAATTAAAACACCCATGTTTCCTTTCACATGGGAGTTACCTTACTGCTTCCTTCAGCCTTCTTATCCTTGTTATTTCAACCCTGTGCAGCATCCTGCTAACATCATGTGTTGGAGCGTACATGCACAGGTTTAGGAGGGAACAGCTCTGTTACACAATGGGCGAGGAGAGGGCTAATGAGAAATGGGTGAAAAGAAAGGAAAAAGAACAAAAAGCCTTTTTTATTTTCATTTTGGACTGTGTTTTGCTGTTTGTAGAGCATTTGATTTCACCTTTTAAGTGGTTGAACTGAACTTCCAGTTCAGTTAGTACTGAAGAGCGTCCATGTGAGCTAGTACTATGGCATGTGATAAAATACATGATGGTAGTACTATGGCATGTGATAAAATATATGGCATGTGATAAAATACCAATACAGGACTGGTATTGGAATTGGATAATTTTTTGTTTGTTGTTGGTAAAAAAACAAACAAAACACACACCCCCGAAAACAAAACAAGACAAAGACCAAAAGAAAAGAAAACCCAAACAAATTACTTCCCTCCTAAGACTAGAACAAAAATGCCCAAGTTGGTAATCTTTTAGTGCCTGTTAATATTAAAGAGCAAAATGCTTAGCTGGCCTGTTAAAAGTTCTTCTTAACCCTTCAGAACTGCATGTGATAAGAAAAAGATTATAGATTAACTAAATACTTTAAGTTGTCCTTAACTTTGGCTGACAACAAAAAAGTGAGTAAAACCTTCACTACTGGGTAGAGGTGTACCAGGACACGTACCCCTTTCTTTTTTTTTTTTTCCTATCCAGCAATTCAATCCTTCCAGAACTTGTGACATTCCCAACCTACACGTGTCAGCACTACAGAAAAGTGTGTATATACTGTTTATTTACAGCTTTATGAATTTCAGTGAGGGTTTATCACAATGATATTGTGACTGAATATGGAGTCTGATTCCTTCCTGAGGAATGTAAGAGTGCAGCCTCTGACCCTCAAATTGTCAAATATTAAAATTCGGGTTGCTGGAAATGTTTTATAGCTATTACAAAATAGTTATTATATAAAATTAATTTTAATGCTGTACAGCTTTTGACAGAGTTAAAGTCTTTGGGCTTTCTAATTCAAGTGCAACAATTCTTTTGTATTTTGTTTATGTATAAAGGTTTCAGTAGTGGAGCTATCTTTGTATAGTATCTAGAAAATTCCAAGATGTGTATTTATGTATTGATGAATATGCAAGTGAATTTAGGTTAGCAGAGGAAGACAACTGGTAGAACTACACTGAGTGTTGTGCCCTTAACTTCTGTAATTACAGATCTGTTTTCATGGCCTGTGCCCTGACTTGAAGTGAACTGTAAGGATAGGTGTAATACTATACACATGATGACATGTGCTTTCTACTATATAGCCTTGCATAAAGAAGTCTGTGTGACAAATTCCTTATCAGAAGAGGGTTAGGCAGCACTGGATGTCCTGTAATGTCCTGAAGCAGACCTGTGTTAAGAGTTTCTTGTAAAAGTTGGTTATTCTAGGCACAGAGAGATCTTCTGGCCTATTTAAAATGACTGCTTACCCTTCAACCTGTGCTTTTTTTCTTGCAGACCTCTCAGCAGCCCAGAGAAAATTTGCCCATTCTCTGAGAGACTTTAAATTTGAATTCATTGGTGATGCAGAGACTGATGATGAAAGATACATAGGTAGGTAAGAAGTGACTATGAGTGGCTCTGTTTTGTCAATGCCGTCCTGCAACATGATTAAACTTTTTTTATTGTTTTGTATTACAGATGCATCACTTCACGAGTTTTCAAACTTTTTAAAAAATCTTGAAGAACAAAGAGAAATTTTGGTGAGTTGCAATACATGATTTAAAATCTATGCACATAGCAAAGAGATGAACATTAGGTGAAGTTGCTTTTATTGCTGTGTTAACCGCCACGGCATTGATATCACTGACTTAACAGTGGGAGCTCTCATTGTGCAGCCTCTGGCTCTGTAGTCTAGAGTACAGACAACAAGTAGTTCTCAATAAAGAAGAAATCTGTATGGTAGGGATGGATAAATATAAGTTGGTTTAAAATAGTCATGCCCGGATTAATTGTGGCTGGGGTAACTGGGAAAACCACCATAAGTTTGTTCACCATTTCCAGTAAAAAGCAAAATGAGAGTTAATGCTGTGGCAGGGGGCACTCATGTTCTGGCAATTGGCCAACTTTGGATCCAGGGTCTCTGTAGCTCTGGCTTCAATGCTTCTGTGGATCTGGGATGCAATCTGTTGTACTTATGAAGTAGCAGACTTAGAAACCTTTACCTTGTATTAGAACTTTGTGGTGAGAGGTGGGAGCTGCAGACAGCTGCTCTGTTATGTAAAAGTATTGTGTTCTTCATTCTGTTGCCTGTGATTACTTGGGGTGTAATTAGTGAAATACGGCTCATGTTGGCTGCACACAGAGCAGGGGCTGAGAGCTCTGCAAAACCCCTCACTGCCTGGGTTTCCTAACTTTTCCAGAAGATGGGGGGTTTCTTCTTGGATGGTTTCTTTCTGGTTCTCCTCAGCAGCTGCATGCCCAGCAGGGATTCATAGAGCAGTTGCTGTGTACCCAGTTTTCTTCTGAGTCAGGCCAGACTCCCCATCTGGGAAATGTGCTTAGATCTGACTTGATAGCAGTTGCATTTCTCGATATTTGTCATGCGATTATATCTTTGGCTTCCTGGAAATGAGTGATCCCTTGGCATCACTGAGAGGAAGCTGAGACTAATCTGCTGTCCTCCCTGTTTCTTTTTGCCAGAAGCTGTGCCTGCAGTGCAGGAATATGTAGATAAGTGATAAAAGAAGTTGTGAACAATTCGTTTTTCCATGTTTCTCTCTGCAGTCCTGATCCCAGTAATAGTCATGGTTCCTTGTAAGTGTTGTGTTCTGTTCTGGTATGCTGTTCTGATCTGAAACCACATTTGGATCTGAGTAAGGGTCAGTGTGGTTCTTCACACTTTGCTAAAAACTGTCTTTGCATAGTAGCGACAATTTTTCAGTGTTTTGAGTTGTTTTGCCAAGTTGTAGGGATTGGCTCAAGTATATTTCAATACTTCTTTTTCATAATTCTACAGTATAGTAGTTTATTATATTCTACATTATTCTAGTCTACTTTTTCCTGCCATCCATAACTGTATTTTATTTTAATGAATTGCACAAATCTAATTAGTGAAAATCTTTATGAAGTTTTATAATGACAAATGCTTCATGAACTGCCACATTATTTTGATATCAGGCTTTTGAGGGATGACTTAAGAACTACACAGCACATTTCAGTGACTGTATCAATAGCTCTTCAGCAGGGATAGATCACCGCCACAGCAGGCTGTGCAGAATCCAGTGCTGTCTGTCTGCATTGTAAAACACTCCCATTGTTCAAACTGAATGCCATGAAACTGTATTAACTTACTTTTTGGTATGGTGCCCGTGCTTACACAGAAGGTGCTATCATACTGAAAGCAAACTGGTGTCAGTTTCTTGATTGGAAAAGGATGAAATGCAGTTTTTGTTAGAACTGTGACTGATGGAAAACAGGGAGGAAAAATTGTAATGGGGAAAATATTTAATACCACATAGAAACAGAATATGTTCTCTGAGTTATCAGATGTGGGGCCTTTTTATTGCATCTGTAGCCTAGCAAATGTTATGTATAATTTCTGGAGTAAGCTTATGTAACAATGGCCATAACTCTGAGAAAATGATTGTATGGTGACTGGAAAAGAGAATTTCCAGCATCGGCTCCTCGGACTCTTTTATTTATTTTTTTTTTTTTACTTCTCAGTGGATGTTTTAACAGTGGCATGAGCTCTAGAGATATTCCCGTGGAGAATATTAGGGCATGTTGCATTCACAGATGTTTGGCATGAGGTCAGGGATCCAAAGACTTTCCATTAAGCTGCAAAATATATAGCAGGATTTTTTTTCCTAAGCATTCAGGCTTTGTTAAAAATGCTCATAATTGAACATTTCCCCCCTTACTAATTTTGAAGATGATCAGGGGATTTTGGACTGCTCTCTTCAGTGTCAGTGCATAGTTAAACAGATAAATTTCAGTCCCATAAAGTAATATTAAAGAAATCAAGGAATAATTACAGGACTAAGGGCATTTCAGACACTGCTGTGCATTTCAGTTGTTTACATACTTGAGAAAAAGGTTATTTTTTTTGGAACCACATTGTGAATGAAACAAATTTGCACTGAAAATACATTCTAGACTGAAAGTAAATGCTCATCATCTACACTTCTCATGGTTTTCTGAAATTGTGGTGGATCTAGAGTCCACAAAACTTGTCAGTGTTTACAGTGAATGCTGACCAAAAAGGTAAATTTATCTGGTGAATATTTGTTCGATGGATATAATTTCATTCAGATGTTGGAGTCTTGCGCTTCATGGTTTTAGCATTTCTCCTATCTCCTTCAAAGATTGCTGAAATTATATCCCAGGTGTCAAAGGATTTAGTTGCGTATGAAAAGGGATGTCAGCAATAATCCAAACATTTCACTGAAATTATTACAGAGTGGTCAATGCAAAACCAAGTTACATTTTCCTGTAGCACTTGGTGATGCTCCCCAGGGCAGATATGAAATGGATCACTTTATCCCTGAGAACATTCTGGAAATTATTTTTACATGTTGAGTGTGAATGGAGTCACAGGACTTAGATTCTGTTCCTTTGGCATTGCGGAAGTGCTGTAGAAGTTCAGGGATGACGGGGACCTTGGCAAGGTGGTAGGAAAAGGTGGGGGTGAGCAAGACCCAGCATGGTGATGCTCAGATGCTCTGTCCCAGTACCCAGCTTGCCTGCCAGGGAGAGCACCAAACCCTCCCTCTCAGCCCCAGTTTTCCTGGCAGCAGAAAGGAACTTTGATTCTTTCTGAGTTGAGGAGCTGAGAACAGGCTTCACTGTCTGCCCTCATCTGAGCTGTGGTGACAAACAGAGAAGCGTTACCTGGTAGGTACTGATAGCCTGTGGTTGTTGGTCCTTTCCTTCACACTTCCCTTTCTCCATCCCAGGCTTCTCCTAAATGACCAGCTTGCCCCTAATTAGTTCTTCCTGTTGATTCAAGTCTTGCTAAGTCATGACCAAATTTGATAGCTCTTGTCTTGTTCCCTCAGTAATCTTGGCAGTGCTTGGCTCTCCTGCTCTGGTCACCTTGGTGTGCTGGCTTTGAGTGCTTTCCCTTCTTGGAGTTCCTCTGTCCTGCCCTTTACCTGCTTCTGGAGTTCACATGATCCTTGTCAAGAGCTGGTCTAACCTATTCTTAAAAAAGTTCCAGGAACATGGATTTCTTTTTATTCTGATGTTTAGTCTTCATTTGTTTCACCTGATGTTCATACTGAGTCTCCTTTACTACAAGTTAAACTGGGAAATTTTTGAGATTTTTTTCTACAGTAGTCATTAAATAAAACCGATCACTTTTCCTTCATAGTAGTATTTTCATGGTTACCCTTTCCAAGTGGTGTTTTACATCTGCATTTTTCCTTGTTCAGTTTAATTACTCTGTGTTTAGACCTTCTGTCTTTTATGTTACAATTACTGCTTTCTCCTCCTCTTCTTGCTTTTAAGTTGCTGCTATATTTGCTCTTCTATCTGCCATCCTCTGGGACCTTGCTTGCCTCTCCCTTCAGTTTGCTTTGCTGAGTTCCTAAACGCTTCTGAAGCAAAGCCCCTTCTGACTTGAATGCAATTAATACTTCAGTTGTGTAATGTAGGAATACATCTAATTGCTCTTAAGGAGTCCTTACTCCCCTTAACACCTGTTTTTCCCCACTTTGTTAGATAGTTTGCTATAATTAAACTGAGGGTTTTTTCCTTTGTGGAGGTAATTAAAATCTATTGTCTTATACTCCATCATTGATTTAACACACTCATTTCAGTTCTATAATGGTTTCATAGCTTCCTTCCTCTCTCTTTTCAGATATATGTGAAGAACCACTTTTCCTTTTTTTTTTTGCTGTTGCAAAATAAAATATGTTTTTTGCCTCCTTTCTAACTTTGGCCCTAAGTACTCAGCTATTTCCTTTTTACTCCATCATATTTCTCTTTGTATAGGATTTCTGATACAATTATATTCACCTTATTATATTTCCTGTGATTTCCCAAGGCAGTATAACAAGATGTTTTGCTTTGATATGTTCTCTTCTATTTCCTGCTACATTTTTTGCATAATTCCTTTCCTTCAGATGTCCTAAGAGGAGAGGTACTACATAGCTATATTTTCAAGTCTTTTTCCTCCTTTTTTTTATTCTTTTTTTGAAAAAGAAAGGCTTGTTCTTGTGTCATGGGTATCTTTGCAGTTTTGGCCTCTGAAAAATTCTTTTGCATTGTTTGTCAGTTTTGCCAGGTTGGCAGAATCAAATCCACATGAACATATCTCTGAAAAGCGGAGTTACTCCTGTCATATATCAGGAGCACAAGAAATGATTTCTCTATGGATTTTTGAAGAAATATCCCAGTAAAGTCACTCTTTTAGTCTTTTCTTCCTAAATAAAAGCGGCAGAGGGTTTCTCAGTTGTGCTTTCACAAGTTAACAGAAGTTGCTGACATTCAAAGGTGTACACTCAAAAGGTTAAAGATATACTTTAAGTAATCTGTACAAACATGTACATTTACTTATTTATTCTTACTTAAACTACCTCTTACGATTAGATATTGAAGTGCATGAGTATTTATTTCACAGGTGAAGTGCTCACTTAACACAAAGTGTTCTAGAATAGCAAACTCTGTTACCTTTTGTCCAGTGACTTTTGTATCTGGATTTAATTCAGCAGTTGACTGCTGTGAAGATGGTGGTATTAATTTTTCTAAGCTTTTCTTTGGCACCCTGCATGTGGGTATTTAGGGGTTTGTAAAATCTTAATCTGTTTTGACTGTAATCTGAAGAAATCTGTGTGAAGGAGCAATCAGTTCACTCACTGATGTAGAGTAAAAAATACCCAATAGTCTTGGATGGGTGGTGCATTCAGGATCTGTTCAATAGGAGTTCAAGGCATTATGTAGTGCTCCATATGTTCAGATCCTTTTAAGTCTGCTGACAGTGCAGACTGCTAAATATATCTGCCAAGACAGTGGAAAGGACATAATTGTTGACCACGTCTGGAAAATTAGGCTGCCAACAGTACATTGAATATCTCAGATGCAGAGATAGAAATGTGGGTGAAACAACATGTCTCAGGAATGGCATTTCAGTACCGTTTGCAGGATCTACATTCTTTTCTTTCCTGCACAAGTTTTCCAATTTAATAAAACATTTTCCAGTTTTGGAAAGGAGCAGAACAATTTCTGCCATATCCCATTGCTCAGCCTGCACTTTTGCTCTACTGGGCATGAGACCAGGCGACAATCATGTAATTATTAGAATATAGAACGCGGATTAGAACTATGAGTATTTCAGGCACATCTTGCTCTATTTTGGTGATTCCTGACACTGAATGTTTCATTTATTTGTTGGGTTTTGAATGTCATATACAGTTTTCTGAAATAGCTTTGTGAATTACATATGAACTTGTACACATTGATCTATAAACCAAAGATGACTTGTCTGTACAATAGAAAAAAAAAATGTAAAGCCAGATCTGGGTGTGTTCCTCCCACCTCTGAGTGAACAAAGCTGACAAGTTCTGTTACCACTGACTTCCTCTTCCAGATAACTCTGTGGTCCCACATGCATCAACATAATTCACTAGAGAATTTTCATTCTGTTAGTTCATTATTGGGAAATGTTTGGAATTTGCATTGTAAAACTGTCACCAGTTTGGATTTTGCTGGTTGTTAATAACACCACTGTTTCTTCTGGAGGAAAGTGCTGACAATTGAGCAATTCATTCTTGACTGAACACTGATGCTGTTGTTTGCTGCTGCATTCCTTGATTATCAGAGGCATCTTTTTGCTCAGTGGTGAGCTTTGCCATGCACCAAGAAAATGGACATTATGCAGTTTTCTTTTCTGAGCAGACTTTTTGCTTGGTCAGGGTCATTGTATGAGCACATCCAATGTCTGAGGCACGAGAACCAGACCAGGGTTCTGGTATGTTGTGGTTTGTTAAGGGAAGGTCTTTTTTGAGGAGTTATCCCCAGCTTTCCTTCACTGCAGATGGGGAAAGCTGATTTGTTGCAGTGTGTGAAAGTTTGTTTCTCTTTATGTTGTTTTCTTTTTTTTTATTATTGTGGCTTTGTAGTATTTTTCTCTCTATAGTGGAATGTATTGCATAAGAATAAACTTATTCAGAAGACAGGAATATTAAATAGCTTTCAGTAAATAATATTTACTAAAACCCACTGTCTATTTAATTATCTTCTTTAAAAAAAGGAAATTATGTATTGTTTCCTTGTGATACCAATCTGATTTTGGAGGCCAGTTTCATTACAAGATAATCAATGCGGGCAGCATTTCAGAGCAGGGCACATCAGAGCAGATGGATCATAGGAGGCCCTTTTAGCTCTCTGTCCTTTAGGTTAGTCATGAACTTCCAGGAGATGAGCAGGAAATAACTTTTCACTAGAAGGGTGAAGTCAGGAGTCCAGCTGTTGTATCTCCTGTAAGCCAAGGCTGCTTCTTGTGAAAGAATTAGGAAGTGCAGAGGACAGGATTTTGCCTGTATTGAGGCCTGTGAGGCAGTGGCTCAATGGTCTAGGAAATTCCCTTGGGAGCAGCTGAGAAACTTCTTGTCGTCTTCCCAAACCCCGAGGGGTAGTTTTCTGGAACACCTGAGAGGGAGGTGATGTGTTTTGTTGTGGATGCCTCCTGGTGCATCAGTAGTGCACAAAATATGTTGTCTCTTAAGTCAGATGTATCACCTGTCCCCCTGGCTCTTTTGTTACCAGATGGCTTCCTCCACAGCAAAGGACGTCACATCTTTTTTTTTAGCCTCTGCATACATGCAAAGACCCACAAGTATTAATGTGCTATGAGGCCTCCTTAAAAATCCTTTAGTCTATACACTGCAGGCCTTCTAAAAACCAAAAAACTCCCATGTCTGTATTCCCAATGTGTACCTGAGGCCCTTTCATTAGCTAAGATTTTAAAGCTACAGGGCAAGCTCTAGAGCAGGGAGAAAATCCAGACATATTTACTAGAAGAAAACTTGATTTGAAAACAAAATAATGAACCTTGGGGGGGATTGCACTGTCTGCAGTCATCAGTGCTTGGGATAAATACAAAACCAGTGCTGAGCAGTGGTTATAGTGGTTATAATGTGTGTATACAATATGTATATATAATGTTATATATATACACCCCTGTCTGTGGGGCTGGCAGGGCAGTTGGGCGTGCAGCTAACTGGGGGCGTGTGTCACTATAAGAGCAAATCATATTCTCATGGGAAGAGAAGGAATAGAGATTCGGGCTTTGCAAGTAAAATCTGATGTCTTCAGTAGTGGAATTGTATCTGCAATTTTGAATAAAACGAGGTTTCAGGCATAGGCCTTAATGCTTTGAGAAATTTCAGTAGCAAATCACTATGTGAAGTAGGAAAGCTTTTTGGAGAAAATAATATTTTTTATATATTTCTCTCTCCCCTGATGTTGGAGGTATCAGAATTGGCTATTTTTTTTTTTTTTTAATTAGGCTGAATGGTGCATTTTCTTAGGGAAAACACAACCATATCCTCTGTAAGTAAAAGAACAGCTGTAGTGATAAATATCTTTATTGGAAAGTAAACTTCTTTATTTAGCAGCATTGTGAACTATTTTGTTACTGAATCACTGCTAGGTATGTCTTCCTTTCTGCCTTCTCTGTTGCACTCACTAAGGCAAAGCTTCCTTCCCAGATCTGGTTTCATTGACACTTGCTCAGTTTCATAAGCTTTGCCTTACTGACTTGGTGGCCTCCCTCGTAGCTTTGTTGAGGGGAGCAACCAAGCAATCCTGCCCCTGACACAAATAAATCTTTCCAGTTGGTATGCTCAGAAATGAAACCTCCTCTCTTATGCAAGGCATCCAATCTGAATTCCAGTTCCTGAGATAGGAACTGGGAACTTGGCACTGCCACGTTGCAGTGCAGTCTGCAGGAAGGTGTGTTTTTATGGCTTAATTTTCTTTTCTTTCTTGGTAAATCTGGTGGGTTGTTTTTTTTTTTTTTTTTTTTTTTTATGGGAGAATGCTTCAATTCAGAATGGAGTAGAGTCAGGATATCTATTTACCTCACCACCAGAGTTGTTGATGAGCAGTGTGCAATTTCCAGTGTTTCCAGTAAAGGCTGAGCTCTAAGGACATTTTTAGGATGAAGGCAGGGAGCCCAGTGCTGCATTTGTCTAATAACAAACTTTGATTAACTTAGCTTGGTTTAACCTTTTTAGCCACTGAACTTTGGGGAGAGCTCTTGCGGGTTGCTCCTCCTTTACAGGCCATGCAAGCAGCCTTCCTCCTCTGCAATATAAGCCTGGTAGTGCCTGGAAAGGGAGTGGCAACTTAGAGAACCTAATCCTGCCTGCTGCAGGAGAAGGCAAGAGAAGCATTGAATGCTGCTGCCTGATCTTCTCTGTCAGGTTACAGTGCATAGGAGGGGGTGTTGGGGGAAGCAGTTTCTCCTTAAGCACCTCTACCCCCACCTTTTCTGGGAAGGGAAGAAGTGACAGTCTAAATGGAGTCATCTTGTGGACTGGCTCTGACTTCTCAGTGACCTGTTGGGTCTTGTTGACTTGACTGAGCAAGTACCCAACAGCTGTGGATGAGCTTGCTCATGGAGTTCGCCTGTGCCTTTGAGGGCTGCAGTTGAAAAGAGTGGGTTGGGGCCCCTTAAGAGTGGGTTGGGGCCTGTTACTTATTTCTTTGGAGGAAATAGAGCTGCAAAAGGCCAGATTGTCACTATTCTGTACAAGTTCTCTGCCTGAGCAAGTGGAGTTTTGTAAAGGCATCTGTAGTAGGGAGATGCACACAAAGCTGACAGCGTGCTGCAGGATGTTGGAAATGTCGGATGCAGTGATCTTCTGAGGTAGTGACTGATGATTTTATTGCTGTTTTGCCAGGTTTATGTTCAAGTTAAGTTAATTCTTGACCTTTCTTAGGTGCTGCAAGCAGAGCAGGAATAGCAGCAGTTTGAGACTGTCTGCCCAAGACACGTGTGCACATCGGGTTAAACATTTCTCAAAGCATTCCTGAGACTTTGACATTCGCAAAGCTGGTTAAGATTCTGTTACCTGGGACATGACCTTGTTCGATTGATTCACTTATGACTTGCATGCCACAGTTTGCCTGCCAGATATAATTGAATATGTATTTGTTTCACTTAGGTTTGGATAGATCAGAGATGTAAAGAAAGGGATTTTTACATGTCCTTTGAAACAGTACATTCCTGTCATAATCTGTCAGGATTAGAGAAGTAGAAGGATGAAAATGAATGTAAGATTCAAGAAGTTGGAAAAGGAAGGAGCATCTAGTTTCATATTAATGAACTTAAATGCCTAGTTTAACTTTTGCTGGAAATTTTACATTTTAACATGATTCTAGTTCTAAAGGAAGGTACTAGTGATAATTACAAATACATTTAGGTAATCCCTCGCTTATTTCCTGTTTGCTAATTTGTTATCTATAGTTTTAAAAAAAGAGTTGTTTTAAGTTTTCAGGTTCTAAATAAGCTAAGAATTAATAGCTGTGTAAATCATGTTTTTTTTTCTAGAAATAGTACATCTTTTTGTAACTTTTCATGACAAGCACTGGACTGTACATACTAGAAAACAGTGGGACTGCCTCTCTATTTAATCTTGTATTGGATGTATTTTAATTATGAATTTTGACAGTCAGAAGGTCATATCTTTAATTCACTGTTGAATTTAGCAGTCTTGTATTTTAATACATGGTGTGGTATGAGCTCCATGAGAATGACCAAAGATCTGCAAAATCTCACTCCACTCAGAAGTAATCAAGAGTCCTGTCATTTAACCCAGGCACAGAAGGCAAAGGGAGTGACAAGTCATAAGTACCTTTATGGCAGGCACCTGGGGATGCATCTGTTAACAAAAGTTTAGGTTGTGCAGAATGAGAAATGTCTTTTTTGGAAGGAGGGGAAGCTTGTTTTTCTTTTAATGAAAGAATTACTGGCATATCATCACACTGGCAGCGGTGGAATCTGTTGGCAGTCGCTGAAGAGAACATCCCATTTTGATTTAAAGATTATTTTCTGCTTCAAACAAATTCCTGTAGTGGTTCCCATGGTTAATACTGCTCAGGAGTAGCAGAACAAGTGATTTACAGTCAGCCCTGCTGTTTTATGAAGCACTGCCTTTTATGCATATATTTTCCCTTTTCTTTATTTTTGCTTTGTTACATCAAGGTGCTATGGTTTTGATTTGGACTTTGTGTTTAGCATACGTTCAATGTGTGTTAACCTCACAATTTTTTGTGTAAAAGTTCAAACAACTAATAAGCAACTTGTCATTTGTTAATTATTTTTAACCCTCTAACCATGTGAGTGCTCAGTTGTTACCTTTAAATGCTTTGAAATTATTCCAGTAACTGTGGTGCTCTACCTGGTGGAAGCTTGTGCCATCCTCTCCGAGTTTTCCTCCAAGGAACTTTCTCCTTCACTTTGTTGGAACAGAGGAACAGTTTCAAGTTTTCTAATGTGGAAGGACTGATTGTGTGGTTTCCATGCTCTCCACTCTGACTTGAGAGTTCTTCCTTTTCCTGTTGCTCCCACCAAGGGCGCATCGAAGGGTGCTTTAAAATGTGTTTGGCAAAATGAGGAAATGGGTGCAGAAGGAAGTTTTGTGCTGAGAAAATGCGCTCCAAAGTTAGGATGTAGCTGTTCCGTGGATGACTGTGCAGCACCCAGTTTGGCCCAGACTTGCCAGCTCTCTGGGTTTCCAGTTAGCTGCAGGTTAGTGTGCTGTGCTGGCCCTTTAGAAATGTGGGTTGCTCTGGTTACAGTGAATTGGCAGGATGACTCCCACAGT
Organism: Nicator chloris; assembly: GCA_013400495.1. Taxonomy (NCBI): domain Eukaryota; kingdom Metazoa; phylum Chordata; class Aves; order Passeriformes; family Pycnonotidae; genus Nicator; species Nicator chloris. The sequence continues at coordinate 96,203 of WAAE01017324.1, forward strand.
AATCCTCATGGCTCCGGGGATGGGTGGGAGCAGACAGTGCTCTTCACATTTGTGTTGTGCCAGACCTCCGGTACATCCCATGTGTGTTTTATGATAAGAATTTTTCAGAAGTGTTCCAGAAGGCCGGTTTAAGCCTGTGATGTTTTATCTGAAGATTTTCACTATAAAGGGAGGGAAAAGGGGAGGAAAGAGAGAGAAAGGCTTCTGTTGTATGTCAGGGGGATTCCAGGGAGCTCTGCCTGAACTCTTGGCATCCCAGCCCAGTGGCTGTGCTAAGCCCAGTCCTGGGCATGATTTACTCTGTGGGTCTGCCTTAGGACAGACCAAAAGGATCCCACCTGCTCCCCCATGCCTTCAATGCTCTTGCCGTCTTTTCCATTCTGCTGTTGTGTTCAAAAAGTACCAGCTTTTCCTGAAATCTCAAATATTTTTACAATGTGAAGTCTTGTTTGCACCAAACGGAACCCTGCTCCATCTTCAGGGAAATTTCATGTGAATTAGTAGCTGTGCAGATCAAATAAGCTACAGTTCTCTGTCTTATGATGGAATCTTGTGTCCTCTGTTTTTCTTTTTACTATGGGACTTTATATCGTAAGTGCACTGGTGGATACTCACCCAGTTATCTCAACCTCTTGTTTATTGACTTTACACCTCTTTGATTTTATAATTTAGCTTAAGGTCTTATTAATGTACTTAAGTGTGTAAATATTTGGAGATTTACATGAATACCTAATGGCTTTAACTGTCCTATAAGATTATTATTTGCTACTTGCTGGTCTATTCCACAGTTGTCTGTAGTGCTTCTTGTTGCAGAAATTTTTGCATCCCCTGATGAAACTCATTTGTCCTCTGTCTCATTCTGCTGTTCAGTCATTAATGCCTTCAACCTGATCTGCAGGACTGGCACAAATGAAGCAGTTACAATTTTCGGTGCAACCTGGACATTTCTGAAATTTTTGCATTTGTTTTAATTTAATTTTCCTGATAGTGGATTGAATTAAGAAATTTTGTAAGCTTGAATGAACTCAGAAATGTGATTTTTTTT
>WAAE01017327.1:0-46258 GCA_013400495.1 Nicator chloris
GCTTTCAAACTAGCACAGTCAATGAGTCAGCCTGCTGGCACCAAGCTGTTAATTAACCCAGCCCTTCTGCAGGAACCCGGAAAAGTGTTTCTTCATAATACAAAGGAGAGTAAAATAAATAACACTAAGCCAGGCCTGACTGATCCTTGGACTCTGCCAGCTAAACATTCAGAAGAGACTGTAGAACATATTTATCAGAGATACTGTGCTTCTCCATGCAGTTCAGACTACCACAGAGATGTGCCAAACCTGGTCATGCTATTCCCTCTTTCCACTGCACAAGGAGAACCATTCATGTGGATGGATGTGGACCCTTGCCAGACCCTGCAGAGGAGGTAAAGCGACATAAAATTACTGACTACATACCTGCAGGCGGTTTCTGGTGAACTTTCACGAAATCTGCACCACATAAGTGATTGAGTTTCTCCTTGGTTCCATCATTACATATGTGAATTAGCACCTCTTGTGGAAAGTAGGGCTTCATTTCTGATAGTTTCAGGGCTCCTATTCCATTGGCACAGTCAATCTTCAGGTGCCTCTGACTCTCTCCGGAGCAGTGAGACTTAGTGCAAGGGAAGAAGGGGCAAAGTGAACTGTTACCCTAGAGAAACCACACCTTGGGCATGCTAAATCAGAAACTTCAGGACCAAACAGGTTAACAAGCAGAAGAGATTAATTTGGTACATTTGCATGAAGAAGACAACACCTACTATTCACCTGTTTTATCAGTTCCATAAAAGCTTTGGACAGTTTTTCATAATAACCTTCCAGTGTTGCTTTCCCATACTGCCCTTGGGTATTTTGACAGCAGACCATGTAATGGAGCTGTGGTGTTGTCACCAGACCATAATCTAGTGTGAAATAAGAGGAACAATATTCAGAATAGAATTGCAAATTAATTGTTGCTTAAAAGTTGTACAGTAAACAGGCAAATGCAGTACAGGAAACATATGAAATTTTTCAAGTTGTCTTATGAAAACATAACCCTCTCCTGCCCTGCCTTGCATTAAAGCTGTACAACCACCCTGAAATAAGACTGTTACAAGCAAGGATGGAAATGTGTCTGGGCTGTTGCTTTAGGGCAGCATAAAGGAGTCACATTTACATAAACTTGAAATGAGATTAGAATTGCAGAAGTGTAACCTACCATGGTACTGACCACCTAGAACCTGGATACCATCTATAACTGACTGCGACAGCTTCTTGCTGCTTGGCCTGGAAAAGAACAAGTACAGCTGATAACCTTGGCAAAGGCATTTATCTATGGACTTGAGAAGGAAGCACATGTGGAAGACTCTACAAGCTAACTGTCAGAAGATTTAGACTCACTGTGAAGAAATCCAAACCTTTCTCTGGTGCAGGCAATGCCCAACAAAGTTTGAAAGCCAACACCCCCAGGGATTGCAAACACATGTAAAGTGCTGGATACAGGTGCACATCACACAGTACCCACACAATCCCCCTGAAGACAGCACTGCTACTTCCATAAGAGCAGGATATACCTACAGCCTTTTGTCATTACCTGGTGTCTCTACCAATAAAAACCAAGGCATCCCTGTGCAGGTTCACTGCTGCTTTTTGGCAGATCTCAGTTATCACTTTCTGTAATTCTTGCTCCTCTGCATTTGCTAGTTGTGTGGCATAATCTTCCCAGGAAGGGTGCAGCATTTCTCCAAGAGGATCAACCAGCTTTACACCATTGTCTTCCTTAGTAGAAAAACAAAAGAACAAAAAAATAGTAGGTCTAAAAGCGGGGAACTAATAAAACCTCTTCGAACACAGACAACACATTGTTCAGTCCCATTGCTTCTTTAAAAGTGGAGAACTTCTGGGATGCAATAGCTTAGCTGTTTATTTAAACCTCCACCAAGCCCCCAAAGAAGCACTATAATAGGCACATTGAGTAACCAACTCTCCCTTATAATTTTGGTATGAAATTCATTTGACATTAAAATTACATAAGGGGAGATTCTAATAACCTTCAGTTCTCCACAGCAGCAAGTCTAAATGCCTGATTTGTAACTGCTGCATTTGCCTGTTTATTTTATAGACCTTACTCAAGAGCTCTTCTCAAGGTTACTCCTACCTTCCCAACATTAGAAAGTTACATTGCAACATGAAATGTTTCCTGTGTTACACCATTTCCACATGAGAAAAAATCCTGCTCCATTTACAGGGGAAAAATAACTTCAGAGATCAGAGATCGTATTTACAGGGAGCAGACTAAATGCTTTGAGCAGGTCCAAGTGTCTTCAGGATCTGCTCTCTCAGAGCTGTGAAGAGCTTTGATTCCAACAAATTGATCACATCTTTCCACCTTTCTACCGAAACCCTTCACATCATTCCACCGACCTGGTCACACGTTTAAGGAAAGGGCAGTTCTTACTTCAGGGTTGTGGGACGCTGTAACCATGATGCCAATGGTCGCTGTCACGGCTTTGGACCTGAGGACTGCCAGGAGGCCCATGCGGAACACGATGTGATCCAGCTGCTCGGCCTTGGTGCGGAATCCAGCGGTGCCATACTGCAGGGTCAGCCCGGCAGGCTTGGGGTGCAGTGCCGAGTACTTCCTAAGGGCTGCAGAATCCATCTCTAGGGAAGGAAGCAACACAGATGGAAGTGAGAGGAAACAAGTCGCTGTTAGCAGTTTCACGTTCCGAAGGCTGCGGGTGCCTTAAAGCGCTGCCACCAATCCCGTGGGTGGGACCGCAGCGGGGACCAGGACCAGGGAAGGAGTCTCTACACTCCCTGGAGAGGACTGGATAAATAGAGCCTGATGAGATATAAGCCGATCACGCAGGGACCAGACGAGCAGAGCCACGATTCCCAGTCGGCTGGATCCAGGGATCCTAACAAGTTCCCGCGGGCAGCGGAGCCTCCCGTTTCTCACCGTGACATCAGCCGCGCAGAGCGCTCGGCCGCGGCCCCATACACTGATTTCCGAGCTCAAAAGCAGCGTGTCCTGTCTCCCCAAGTGCTTGCAGGGAAGCCTCCAGCGGTGCTCCGGGGATGTTCCGGCTCCGTGCGGACCGGCAGACGGACACCAGGCCGGGCGGGCGGGGCCAGCCGGACACGCGCCCCTCTGCACGGCTGCTTCCCTCGGGACCCCCGTCGATGGCACCCGGACGCACCGGCTGGGGTGAGACGGGACGGGACGGGATGGGTGCAATGGGATGGATGGGTGCAATGGGATGGGTGCAATGGGATGGGCGGGACGCGATCCGGCCGAAGCCGCCGCCGCCGCCGCGCGCCCCGCACGGAGCCGGCGCGGCCCCGCCCACTCTCGGCGGGACCGACCAATGGCTGGCGGGTGGGCGGGGCAGAGACCGCCGCGTGGCGCTCGGGACACGCCCCCGCCCGGAGCCGTGGCCGCGCAGGCGCCGCCCCGCCCATCCGCGAGCGAGCGGCGGAACGTCCGGGAATGGCGGCAGCGGGAGCCCGGAGCGGGCTGGGCTCGCTGGGACACCCCGCCCCGCACAGCCTCGCTGACAGCACGCTCGGATTACGAAGTTGCCCCGCCAGTGCGCTGCTTTTGTCTGGGGTGGGGTTAATTTTCTTCACAGTGGCTGGTACGGGGCTGTTTGCGATTTGTGCTGAACACAGTGCTGATGACGTGGCGATGTTTTTGTTTTTGCTGGGCAGGGCTTACACAGGGCCAAGGCCTTTTCAGATTTTTGTACTGCCAGGCTGTGAAGGGGGCTGGGGGTGCATGGGTGGTTGGGAGGAGACAGCCGGGACAGGTGACCCCAACTGACCAAAGGGACGTTCCAGAACATCGTGCTCGGTATATAAAGTTGGGGAAGAAGGAGGAAGGGGAGAACATTTGCAGTGATGAAGTTTGTCTTCCCAAAGCGACATTAGGTGTGATGGGGCCCTGCTCTCCTGGGGATGGCTGAACACCCGCCTGCCCATGGGAAGCAGGAAATTCATTCCTTGTTTTGCTTTGCTTGTGTGCCCGGCTTCTGCTTTCCGTATGGAACTGTCTGTCTCAACCAGTGAATTTTCTGGCTTTTACCTTTCCGATTCTCCCCCGATCCCGCGGGTGAGGGAGGCGGCTTTGTGGGGCTTGGCTGCCGGCTGGGGTTGAGCCATGAAACCCAGACAGCACCGGCTGTATCTGCTGATAAATAACATAAATAATGAAGGTGTCACTGCCCACGCACATCAGCGCGGGACTCCATCCCGTTCTCTTTCCCATCCCTGAGCCCGGCAGGGCCCGCAAGGGTCCGCCTGACCATCCCTGCCGGGTGCTGTGGGGGCCCGGCTGCTGAGCACTGTGTCCGGCCGTCTTTAACCAAATTCTGCCCTTAAAGACTCATGGGACTTCCTCATGGTGCTGAACCGTGTGTTAAACCTCGGGGTTTGACTCCAGCCCTCTCGTTCCAGGCCTGCGTGGAGGGCAGTGCAATGGCTGTCACGATAAAAGAATGCCTGGAGCTCCAGCTGCTGGAAGTGGAAATGCTCCTTTCGATGTTTCCCAAAAGAGGGGAATTCAGCCTGGATGCGGATGCCGTGCCCAGCATCCAGCGCTACCTGAGGAATGCTGACGGAGCCCTGCCCCCGCAGCTGGAATATCGCATCGCTCTCGATGTAGGGGAGGCGAAGGTGAGAGCAGCCGAGGGGACTTGTTCATGAGTGGTGTTGTCTTTACTCCTTCTGCACACACTTGAAAACTCTGCCCGGAAAAAAGGGGGTAAAAAGGCCACCGCATGCATGTTTGCTATTTGAAAAGTCAAGAGTAACAGAAAATCTCAGCTGCTGCTAACATCTGTGTTAGAAGTACAGTAATGTGAAAATAGCCCCAAATGGCAGAATGCAATTACAAGGAGTCACAAGAACACAAAAACAAAACCAGCCTATGAGCAGAGAAACCAAACCTGCAGTATAAGGAGTTACAACAGTTTAACTGATGGAAGAAAAGGATTGAACTAATTGCTGTAAATACTTGCAGAGAGAACACAGGTCTGAGTGCATGCTAATGCAGTGACTAGAAACTGAGAACAGACAAACAGCCCAAAAGCCATTTTCCATGGAACAAAGGTAATCAAACATTAGAGTAATTGCTGGGTAATGAGATGGCCTCATGATTTTTTTTAAACTTTAGGTACAAGCTTAGGTATCTTTCTAAAATGCACCCTTTCACCAACTTTTGGGGAGAAGTTTTATGAACCATAAAGGGAGGGCTTGTGTAAGAGTAGTGGGTTTCTTTTCCATAGCAGATTGTCAAGGAACTTGGAAAGGTAATTAGTCATTTCATGATTCACTTCTCTGTGCAGGACTAATCATATGATGGCACACTGTAGTGAGTACCCTCTAATACTCTACAGGAGATTGAAGCACTGAGGACACATTAATCCTTTCCTGCTCTTGGACTAGAGGCAGGGTTCAGCTGCCAAAGAACTGTGGTGCTCCATTTGAAGGCACTATAGGAATAATCAAGAGAAATTCAACAGCCCAATGTTCATAAGAGATCAGATAAGATAATCTAGAGGTCTCCCTGACCTGAAATGTACATATCTTTTCATCCCCTATAATCCTGTTTTCTCTTTACAGTGAATACTTGCTTAATGGTAATGCACCAAATCATAGAGTGGCTTGGGTTGGGAGCAACCTTTAGGATCAAGCATTTGCAACACTCCTGCCACATGTCTCTATATACAGTAGGTACAATTGCAAACACTATTTCATGTAACTCTTGGCCTTTTTTTCCAGCAGCTGGGCTGAGTTCATTAGTCATGTGCATTTGGTAAGGGATGAATTCTCAAAAGCCCTTGACTCCAACAGTTCATTGCTGTAGCAAGACTGAGCTAGAAATATCCCTCGAGGGTAACTGTGTACCTTCTCTCAAGTCATAGCATTAGTTCTGTGAACAGCACAAAAGCAGACAAAAGAATGGGTTATTGGGACAAAAGGGAAGTGGAAATAATTCCAGTCAGTAGGATGCTGCCATCTTGATCACATCTCCTCATGATCTGCCTGTGACAGGGAAGAATAATCTAGCGTGTCTTCAGTAGCTGCAGAATTAATTTTCTCTGTTTGTGTGTGTGTGTATGTCTTCTGTTTTTAAGGTAAAGGTGGAATTGCAGGTTCTCCTTCCTCATCTGTACCCTCAGGTGGCTCCTCAGCTCTTTGCCAGATCAGACGCTCTGCGCAGACAGCAGCAGTTGCAGCTCAATACTCGTCTGGCATCTCACATCAGCTCTCTGGATTCAGGAGATCTGTGTGTATGTGAGGCTGTGCAGTGGGTGAAGGACAACTGCCTGCCTTTCTTGGAAAACAGGGAGGCCTTGTCTGAGTGTGCTTCTAAAGAAGTCAGGGTTAAGGAAACGCTGCGTCGCATGTGGATCTACAGCCATCACATATACAGGCAGGAACTGAGGAAAAAGATTTTTGACTGTGCAAAGAAGTTAAATCTGACTGGCTTCTGCCTAACTGGGAAACCTGGTGTCATCTGTGTGGAGGGACTCCAAGAAAACTGTGAAGAGTTCTGGCGTGTTATTAGATATCCCAACTGGAAGCATATTTCATGCAAGCATGTGGAGAATATAGAAACGGAGGGAAGCATTGATAATTGTCGTCTCTTTCACAGTTTTGAAGACCTGCAGTTTCAGGCACATGGTGATTATGGCCTGAGGAATGACTATCACATGGATCTCGGCCAGTTTCTAGAATTCCTGAAACAGCATCAAAGTGAACACATTTTTCAGATTTTATTTGGTGTTGAAGGCAAACTTTCAGACAATTGAGAGAAACTGTTTATAAAGAGTTCTAATTCTGGAGAGCAAGAGGTGTTGCTAACACTGAAATATTTTGCCTTACAGCTACTGTGAAAAGGGAAACTTTTAACATCCGAGGTGAATGATTCAAGTAGTTAATCTCAGTGTTCCTGCTGAACTGCCATGTATTTTTGAGATGTGTTCACTGATTTTCCAAGACTCTAAGACTGGCCATGCCTCAAAGCACTTGCAAAGTGATAAACATTCCACAGTGTGTTAGGAATTACGCACTTCTGTCTCCCCATCTGTACAGTGCTCTGTGAATTGCTTCCCATCTCATCTAAACCTACTCTCTTTCAGTTTAAAACATGCCCCCCTTGTCCTGTCGCTTACATGCGCTTGTAGAAAAGTCCTTTTCCAGCTTTCTTGTGGGCTCCCTTCAGATACTGGAAAGTGCTAGAAGGTCTTGCCAAAGCCTTCTCTTCTCCAGGCTGAAGAATCCCAATTCTCTCAGCCAGTTGTCATAGGACAGATGCTCCAGCCCTCTGATCATTTTTGGTGGCCCTCCTCTGGACTTGCTCCATCAGGTCCATGTTCCGTTTATGCTCGTGTCCCAGAGCTGGATGCAATGGTCCGTTTGAGGTCTCGCAAAAGGGGAGTAGAAGGTGAGAATCACCTCCCTCAGCCTGCTGGTCATGCNCCATCAGCAAACATGCTGAGGGTGCAGTCAGTCCCACTGTCTGTGTCACTGACACAATGTTAATACCAGCCCCTGAGGGATGTCACTCACACTAGTCTCCACTTGGACATCGCGCTGTTGACTGCAACTCTTTGCAACAACCATCCTTACCCACCGAGTGGTTCATCCATCAAATCCCTGTCTCTTCAATTTAGAGACAAGGATGTCATGCAGCAAAGTCTCTGTCTGGTTATGTTAATAACAATTTCCATCTGTTCAGTTCATGGCATTTTATGTTTACACTGCTAGGCCAAACCCCTTGGAAATAAAAATGGGTCAGATGAGACAACGTTTAGTTTTCCCCCCTACACTACATAAGGAAATACATGTAAAATACAGAAAATAGGAAAGAGCCCCTATATATATTTAAAATTACATGAAAATACAAAAAACTTGAAGAATCCTTTCTATGTCAAATTAGTATGGAGAGAATTTTCCAGCATTTTGTAAGAGGCAATGCTGTTAATGGTTCAGTAGGCAGCGTTTGCCTGCAGGGAGCGTGCTGAGTGTGGATGTGGACACTGAGTGTCCCAGTTTGTAATGCATGATCATATTTAAAGGTCATCAATAGAATATGTAGTTGTAGAACACTACTGCAAAGTCCCCAGCAGCTGTGCCTTGAAGGACCAGCCCACCACCCCCCACTCTGTGCCTTAATGTGAAAATGGGTACCAGGCAATAAAAGCAGACTCACTGCTGAGCTGCAGAGGTCTGGCTGATCAACTCCAACACCCAGGCACTCCACAGCAGCTGTTTAAAGATTGTATTTTAGCACGCTCAGCTGATGAAAACATAAATAACAGATATTATTTTATTTCAAATGAAACATGAGGAAATGTTTTAATACCTTCTCAAAATAGCAATACATTGAAATGCAGGGATAGCATTGAAATGCAGTGTTTCTGGTTGCTCAGAATGTGATTAATGTCTTTTCCTTCACTGTGGTAAGTGTTCTGTTTGTGTGATCATAACTTCTGCCAAAAGCAGTGAGGCAAAAATGTTGACACGTTCCCATTAGGCAGTGAGGGAAAGAGTACCTCTCTTTCTGAATTTGGGACCTGTAATCTGCAGCTGTGACAGAGCTAGACAAATAAAATTAATATTTGGTTTTCTAGAGATAATCTCTCTAGTAAAGATTAGAGAGAAACAGATAGTAGAAAAAAACAGTTCAAATAACTTTTGTTTCCAGAACCATCCACAAAATATATTACATTTTTCTTGGAGTGGTAATTGTTTAACATCTTAAAATTCCTCAAAGTCTATTCCTGGCATTTTGATACTCCCTTTTTGTCAAGAACATGGAGTTCAAGAAATTAGGCCAAACATTTGCAATGGATCAGAACAGTGGTTATCTTGGTGGGGGAAGGAAATCCTTGATCCTACCTTGGACATTACCTTAGCTAATATTAAATGTTAGTAATGTCAAATGTTATTGTTAGTAATGTTAAAATGTTCTAATTAGATGTGAACAAACGGTTCTGCAGGTTTGGTTCTTCTAGAAAATTTATTTCGTATCCCCACACAAGAGTGACCAGTAAGGATTTTCTCTGGAATAAAATATTCTAACCTTATGGTTGTTTAAAGTTTGGGGTTTTTTTTTTAAATAATAGGTTCACAAATTATGCAAATTACACTGTGACTATAATGGATAAAACATCAAATGTATTTTTTAAATGTTCATTTATCTGCTTAAGTTCCCACTGATGTTCGTGACAAAACTCTTGACTCAAGATACAACCACTTTTTCAAAAAGATCTGTCAAACTGTAGTGTGGGATATCTCAATTAAAAGAACAGTCAAAATAACCAAACACAAATATAGTTCTCAGATTAATTTTTTATTCTCTGATGTATAATTGATGGTTTCTCAATCTGAGTTTCTAACCAACTACTATGAATTAGAAAAAGTTTTCTGCATCTTAAAAAATTAGCTATTCTTAGGCTTCCTAGGCAGAAATAACCTTAACATTTTAATGCTTTTTAACTGCAGCGGATTTGTTCATTCTTCATTCAATATTTACAGTTTCACTTTCATGGCCTCCTCAGGCCAGGTGTAGGAGTCGGCCACAAAGCTGTTGTAATCAGTGCTGTACACCTGAGAGCGGATGAAGGCTTCGAGGTCCTTGGGCTGAGGATAAGTGGAGGCAGTTTTATTCCTGTAGGCTTCTTCTGCGATCTGCAAAGATGCATTAAAATCCTAATTAGTGCTGATAAACTATCTGAGTACACTTAACAGGATTTAAAAGTAGGACTTAGTTCAAAATCAAGATGAGACTTCACCCTCTCTGGTGCTGGCAGTCACCTGTGTTCCCACTGGATCCAGGTTAGTGCCCTGTGAATAAGACTACAACAGGATGATGTTTGTGTTTAAGTGGCTCTGACTTGGGCTACTTTTGAACAGGATTACATGTTCAGACTGTTACAAATACAGTGCTCCTCTTTGCACAGGAGTGTCTTAGCTTTTACTGTGCAGTGGTGGATAAAATATTCCACAAGCCCCAGCACTGAAATACCATTTCTGCTTTTCTCTCATCACTTTATCCTGGTTTACCCTCTTCCCAAAGCACTGTAAGAAAAGCGTGATTTGTTCAAAGCTTCCATGCTCCTTGCATATTAGAGAAGTTTAGTATTTGCCATAGCTTGATAATACACTTCAAATAAAGTAAACTCATGGGAAAAAATAGTCCCACACAGTGCACAGGATGGCTGAGGGAAATACAAATATTTGCTCGCTCTTTCCTCACCCAGACCATACCTAAATGAATCAATTATGTATCACAAATACAGCTGCAACAAAAATTAAGTTTAGAAGGGGCCGGAGCTCTCTCAACACATCAAAGTAGCCTCTCATATCTGAAGATCACCTATTTGAGAAACAAATATCTTCAGACTGGACATTCGTCTGTGAAACAAAGGAAGTCTGGCAGACAGGTTTTATGCAACAGCACTGTGAAAAGATCTGCTTGAAACTATTTGGCAAATACTCTAATGCTCCTCCTTTGAATAAAAGGGAGACATTCTTCTTCCTGCTTTCCTTAGCTCTCTTTAAAACATAAATGTTCTGGTTTGGTGAGAAGCTGAGACCCCAAATCGCCTTATTAAGACTTTTCTAGGATTAATTTGAATCCCAATTCAATCTGACAGAGAAGCACTTTGGGTGTTTATGTAAGGATATCTTCAGGTCTGTGCACGTAATTGTCGTGGTTGAATAAGGTCTGAATTCATACCCGATGCTTGGTATTCTAAAATATTTTGATAGTGTTCCTCTCCTGGAAAAGGCAGAGGCCGTTGCTAAACCTCTTGGATTGGGTTGTATGAGCCAGAATAAGTATTTGCAGGAATAAAGTTCCAACAGAGAACAGGCAGAAAGAATCACTTGGTATCATCTTCCTTCTTTCGTATTTTCTATAACACTCACAAATAGAGGAGGAATTTCTATCACTGCCAAACAAAGCCAGTTTGATTTTGCCTGAGGAATTTAAGTAACATTTTCACATCTACAAAACAGAGCTACTACTTGCCTAAGAAGACATCAACTTTGAGAAGGATTTTTCTTTTCTTAAATATACAGAATGAGTGAAGCTATGGAAAAAAAGGTCACAGAAGACAAGCAAAGAGTTGAAACTGATAACCATGAAGGACCAAAGGCCCTTCAGCTCTGCAGCTGGCATGACTGTAGTGGACAGCAGAGTCTGTGCTCTACAGACATACACACTTGCTGTAGTTGCACAGCTCTCCTTGTATTTGGAGTACCTTTACATTTATGAATTTAAAATTTAATTGTGACTGCTACGTGTCCAATACCGACCAACATAAACCAACTTGTGTGATGATGTGTTAGATGATAAAATCAAACTATGTAGAGCTGGTGGGAAGACAAAAAGCCACAAAAGGCTTTTGAAATGACTGAAATGCCTTACCCTCACAGCGATTTTCAGTGACACGTCCTGAATGGTGACTAAAGGAGGGTAGAGGCGACCTTCCTGTAAATTCTCTTCTGTAACTTGCTGCGCTATAACCTGAAATAACACAAACACGTTCAGCTTGACATGCAGATGCAGCTGTAGCTTGATTAGATAGTGATATTGTCTTTAGCAAAGAAATGTTTCTGCTTTGGCAAGTCAACAGATACTGCTTAATCCACCTAGACAGCATTTTTTAGAACCGCCTTTGTCATTAGGAGAAGCTACACAAGAATTAGAAATGTAGGGAGTTGTGCCTTTTTCACACTCAGACAATAAAAGTTACTTAAGTCTTGAGTAAGTCCATGACACATATAAACTAGCAAATAGTTCATTGTGAGGTATAAATTCCAGCCAACGATTGCAAGTGGGTCAAAGACTTCTAAAATATAAAGAAGCATCTGTCATTCTGACAGTTGTCACATTAACCCATGCAGGGAACAGAACTGAAACCCTTAAGTGTAAAATGCTCTGAATGAAATTACTGGCAGCTGGTATTTCTGCTATCATTAGCTAAAGTTTGTTTGTCTTTTGGGGACTTGAAATAGCCTTTCAGGGTGATCCTGATGTGGATAGAAGGAAAACTCTGCGCTGAGTAACATCTCGTGGAGCCATGTATGACACACCAAGAGGTTCTGAAAACACCAGGAAAGTCCAGGAAACACTGAGACTTGCAACTGATAACAAAGCCCAAAGAGAAAGCAAGAAGTGCACTTTTGAGGGAATATTCTAGGAAAATACTTGAAACAAACAAACAAAACTTCCTACAGTTCCTGTTGCATGTGGGTAAAAGGACCCTGTACATATGCTTGTAAACACCTAGGACTGCATCAGAACAGGTGTCTGGATGCATCCCTTCCAGCAGAAGTAGGTAAATAGTTTGAACTAAAGTAATTGCAGGTTCAAAAGAATTCAGTGTTCTCTTGAGCAGTCTAACCAGAGTGTTGATAGCTGTCCTAAGTTTTTCCATTTGGAGTTAAAATGCTGACAAGAGCAATAGGCTCTTGTGTATAACAAGTGAGGAAAAAGTATTTGTTTACATTTAAACCTCATCTTGAGAAATACAGCAGAGAAAAACCCTCTAGGGGGAGCTAAGAGAATGTAAAATCAAGTTACTGCTCTCCATAACGTGATACACAGCCCTTTGATGTGCATCTGGATGTAAGGAAGCGCTTACAACATGAGGTCCCTGATGTTAACAGCTTAAGAGGGCTCTGCAGGAAAGATGAAAGCTGAAGAAATCGACAGCAAGTTGCTCTTACTGCAATGCATCACTGAAAATTAAAGGTTCAGGAGTGGAGTACTTCTCTTTTGTGATTCTGTTTTTGATAAAAGGCAAGCTACAAAATATTTGGGCAGTGCTCAAAGTGGGAGAAGTAGCAAGATCAACTGTGTAGATGCCATGCTGTTCCTTCAGACATACTCCTGTAACAGCACTGAAAACTATGTAAAAACACAAACCCAAGCATTTCCAAAGAGAACAACACCCTCTTCATGTGGTGTTTCAAAAACACTCCTTGAGAACACCAGATCTGTGGCAGGGGAAAAAATGATGAATCAACATTTGGGATTACTGAGAAAATAAGAGGTGTGACAGAAAATATAATTGTGCCGATGTATAAATCCAAAATGCAACACCACTTTGAGGAGGGTGTGGTTTTTCTCCACATACTTCAAACAAGAATGTGGTAGAATCATGAGGAGGTATAGAGAATAAAAAAGATGATCAAAAATTATTTTTTGATCAAGGAGACAAAAAATAATAAAATAGACTTGGGAGAAAAAGAGAAGACTGAAAACAAATTCAAGAGACAGCTGAAGGCGAACATTTCTTATGGTGCTGTAGGGAAACCAAATCATCAAACAGTAGAAAATTGTGCGTTTCTTTTTCCACAGGACTCATAATTAAATTGTGACACTAATTGCCAAAAGATGTTCAAATGTTTAAGCATGTTTAAAAAGCCACTAGGCTCATTTATGAAGGAAAAATCCATACAGGGATAAAACATGCAGCACAGGAAGGCTATACAGTAAATGTTGCCAGAATCTGAGAAGCCACTTCAGCGGAAGGATTATTCTGTATTTCTCTTATTTATCCCCTTTTCCTCAGCTTCTGTTAGTGATTGCTTTCACAGGAAGATACCAAGCTGTTTGGACCCTAGGTCCAACCCAGTATGGCTATTTTCATGTTTTAAGTATTCATTATTTCAAGTTTTTGATAGGAAAATCAGTGAAGCGTTATTGCAGAACCTATGTGAAAATGGCATAAAGCAAGTGGGGGCATTTTGGTTTTTGAAGGACATACTCTCCATAATGAAAAGACTTTGTAGGATTATTTCTCAACTAAAATGCAGGTCACACATGCAAGAATATTTCATTAGTTCATAATTCTCTGCCTCTCTTGTTGTGTTTGGTAGGACTTAAAAGAATAGGCAACATGCCTCATCATCACAGAGCACCTGCCCGCAGTTAAGAGGTATTACAGCTTATGGTACCTTAGATTGATCATCCAAAGTCAAAGTCACACTTTATTTTACTTGGCAGGAAGAAAAGAACATTGAAAGCAAAATCTGTTCTAGTTATAATAACTACTTATTTGTGACTTCAACTAGATTTAATTGGAGAGGTGGCAAAGCAAGAAGTAGGAGATGCAGGCATGCAGCTTGGCCTGCTTACTTTTTATAATTTATTTTTTTCAGGTAAGCTACCTTGGCAATCTAAGAAGGTCCCTCTAGCCAAAATGCATGGGTTTGGTTCTCTAAATTTTGCAGCACCTTGGATGCTTCCATTTCAAATGAAGAATAGTAAGCACTATTCTAAAACCCCCATGAAACTATTCTGATTTGATCCTTCCATTAAAAAAGCCAAGAAAATAAAACAAAAAGAGCACTTCTGCTTTTTCTTTGCAATGTAATTATTCAGCTAAGGGCCTACACAGCCCTTCTGGCAGACTCCTCTGGCACCCATCAGCTCAGCTCACCCAAGCCCCACAGCCCCTCAAATGTAAGAGACCAGATGTGAAAGCCCTGAACTGGGAGCAGTAAGGGGAGCAGCTACTCAGGGACCCTGCCACCAACAGACTTTTCTATGCAAGACAAAAAACAGTTTTTTATATGTCAAACATTTCTAGAGGTTTTACTAGGGGAAGGCAACTGTATAGCAAAACCTGTACCAAAGAGTCAGGAAAGAACCTCTACCTCAAGTGGGAATTTAAAAGCTTCCTCCCAATTTCTGATTCTATTTTATTTTCCTGACTGTTACATTTCTTTGTTCAGACCTGATTTTTTCTGACTTCATAGATTGTCACATGAAACACAGTTCAATCCACACGTGTCACCTTATGTCATCAGCTCTCACTATACAGGAACCATTTCACACAAACCAAAACGAAGCAACTTCTAGAATGAAGTAAGGCAACTCTTAACACAGCAATTTGGACCAGGAAGTGAGGATCACCATATCCAACTGAAATTACAGGGGAGGATTTAGAGGGAAGATATAATTATCCAAAGGCTTAGGAGATGGATCATTGCCCTGCTATGATGGTTAAAGCCAGTGGAGACAGGCTGGGCTTTTTACTAATTTTAAAGATGGAAATTGTGAACATCTTTCTTACAGACAGCAGGCTGTCAGCAAACCTCTTTAAAAATGCCATCTTAAAAATGTATGCATCTTAAAAAACCTCTGAAAGTCCAACAAGGACAGCCTACAAGTGCCTATCCTTTAAGAAAGCTTTGTATGACATACTGCCAGTCATAGGATCACACTGCCTATTAGCTGCCCTTGAGTGATAGCCTAGGACCACTTTCTTGCCTTTAAACCATGAAGAGAACAAAAGGAGCAAGCATCTGGAATGAAATATTCCTTAGAGAAGCTGCAGGAGCTGAATAATGCATTGACACATCTGCTAATTGGTGCAGCTTCTTTTCCCTCTTTTTTATTGTTCCATAATTCTGATGTTCCAATTTATTGCTTGGAGCTGCCTACATTACCCGTGTATTCCCAAGTGTGCTTGTACAGCTTCTTGGAAGAGCAGGACACTGCACTTTGATGAAGTGCTGTGGATTGTAACTGGTATGAACTGGAGTGGGCAGTAATTCCCCCTGAAGTGAGCCTGGGTCAGTTGGAGTTAATGTGGCAAACTGAGGTTAGCCTTCTTTATTTCTATACCCTTTAAAAAACCCCTAAGTATCAAGCTTTCAATTACTTTGCATGGACATAGTCAGACCATCAGGCATTGCCCAGGGCTTACTAATTCAAATTCAAACACTTTTTGTAAGCAAAACACACACACAAGTCACCCCAAAGCCACTAACACCAATAATAGTAATTCCTTTCAATCTAAAGTCAGACCTATGTGCCTGTGCATGCCAACTGAACATATGTGCATTTACCTGCAGTAAGACAGGACAGAAATCTTTCTTTTTTTTCCTTCCCAACAGAAGGTAAAGTTTATGTCAGGTGACCCTAGGCTGAGTGTTAACTTTTAAAAAATGACTTGTTCAAATACAGTTTATAAAGAACAATACACCCTGCCAATAAAGGTCTCACACAGAAACCAGTATTTTTCCTGTTTTAAAGTTTAGCTCTTCCTGTTTAATTGCTCCTTAATAGTAAGTCAATAAATGAAGGAATTTAAATAATTTTGAATACAGTACCTCAGCAGTCGTGAGGAATACATCCTCGTCAATATGTCTAATTCCACATGAAATAACACCAAGGGCAACTCCTGGGAAGACATAGGAATTGTTACCCTGTCCAGGATAGAGAGTTTGTCCACTTGGAAGAGTGACAGGATCAAAAGGACTTCCACTGGCAAAAATCCCACGTCCCTAAATTGTAAGAAGAAAAAGAATGCGCATTAATTGAGAGATTGCTGTTGAAATATTTCTCACATCCTTTTCAATATCCACCACTGGGGAAGCTGGGTTGCATCTATTTAGCATCTCTTCTGAGAGGGTGTTAGAGCTATTTGCCTGAGTATGTCTCAAGATAACCAGGATGCTGATCCTGGAGATCACTGGTGATTCTCTGTGGCTGTCTAACCCTATCTGTACAATTCAGAAGGAGGGAAACTGAAGCCAGTAGTCATTATTCACTTTGTGCACCCATGCCAGAAGAAGCTCCATGGGAAGCACAGAGCTGTAAAACCCAAAGTGGGCAATACTGCTATGGTAGCAGCAGATGATGCTACCAGACTTTTTTCCCAATAGCAAAGCACCCAAAAAAAAGACACTAATGCAACTAAATGTCACACTTTTGGATGGGGTGATTTCTGAGGAGCTGTGGGCAGGCAGAGCTCTCTTGTCTTCCCAATCCCCCACTTCAGGCCCTTGAGCCCATTCCACAGCTCAACAGAATGACACAGATGCCAGCTCTGTCCCAGGAACATCATCCCACAGAGCAATAGCACACATCAGTGTGGAACTTCCTCTGCCAGGACCTTGGGGGCCCCCCTCTTTGTAACATACTGAGTAGGGTGAGGGCACCCACTCAGGCACCTGCCAGTACTGATAAACTATTAGAATGCTTCCCAGCAGATTTTTGGCTAATGCCAGGTAGGACTGTGGCTGGCAGGGCCCAGGCATCATGCCCAGACTGGTGCAGGTAGGCAGTAGGGAGCCAGCCTGTTTGGGGGAATTAAGGGAATTTAGCTATATGGGTACAAGTGACACCATAACACTTGTCCTGAGGACAAGAGATCTGCCTCTAACTCAGTTTAGGTTGTAGTTCATGTGGGAGTGGCACTGCACAGCCTCTGTGTCTGCAGCCCAAAGGCCCCTGGCTCCTGCCTCTCTGGGGAGGGAGCGCCCTCAAATTTAAGCAGTGAATTTAGGTGGGGAAGAAAACCCAGCCTTTATTTATGCTAGCACTGCTAAAGTGATAAATATCACTGTTAAATACTTCAGAGGCACTTTGTATCAGAAACATCTCTGCCTGTTTTAGAGAACTGGAAACTGAAATGCACTGTAGTACATTTTAAAATAGGCCACTGTTGCTATTCAGCTCTTCAGAAGAATATTCTGTTTGGTGTCATGCACTGTAATCCTGACTTGCTTATTATATATTTTGGTGACAGATCAAATACTTCAGAGTGTCTTTTGCTCTGTTTACCACATGTGGTTACCCACTACAACCAACCCTTCATGTAGGTTGCTTCCCTGGCTCCTGCACTGTGCTGTAATTACATCCGTGCTGTGGAGAATGGACATGCTAAATTTGTCTTTTAAACACTGAGGAACTGTCATTCAAAACGCTCTGTATTTGACAAGAAATCCAAATACATCCACCCTGAAACACATAGTCAGGTACACATACATTTTAAATTCTAGGCTGAATTACAGGATAATGTGTTTATCAGTACTTCTATAATAAGTAAGCAAGCACAGTTCTCTTAATTTTTACCTATGTTTATGTAACAGAGAACTTTGTAAGAAGAGCCAATTACCCCCGTTCTTAAAACAGAATGATTTTAAAGATTCTGTTTCATGTATTGAAGTATTTTCTTACCCTAAAGAGTATTTATGAAACCTCAAATGAAAAGCATGCCACTGCGTGTATATATTACACAAAATAGTACAGTTCCAAAACAGACATAATGCTTTAATGATTGATGGTGGCTGATGCTTTGGTTGTAATAAAGATTACAAGTGTTGCCTGCACCAATAAAAGCTATGAAATGTTTTTATGAGAGTGCAAGTATGCAGAGAATTCAGTGAAATTATCTTGATAAAATCTGAAAAATCTGTTACTTCATTTAACTCATTTTATCTGTGTACAGAGTAACGATTAGTACCTGCTACTCCACCCTCTGTCCTCCTCCCTTTTAAAATTTAGTTTCAGATTTACTTTTCATGACTTAGACTGGAAAGATGTTAATCTTTGGTTACCTCTGTGTATTTGTAGCACTGCTCAGCAGTGCATTCTGCTTTGCTGGTGGGATTGCTGAGAGCAAAAATTATAGGACGTTTGTTCAGAGCAGCCATATCCTGAAGAATTTGTGAAGTAAAAGCACCAGCAACTGCAGCAACTCCTAAAGAAGAAAAACACACATATAACAAGTAGACAAATTAAATTAGTTCAAGGTAAGACATGCATGTCACTTGTAAAAGAATGGAGCTCCTTTTTCTGTCTCTCTCCCTCTTTAAAATGGAGTTCGACCTTTTTCCTAACATGTGGTTGAAATAAAGTTTTGTATAAAAGATTTTGCAATAGTGAAACTTCAGTATTATCCCTAGCACAAGGCAGAACCTCTTCATCCCTGTACGATCTGGTGAATTTCTCCTTTCCTTTTCCTCAGGCCCTTTGTGTAAGATAAAAATGTTATCACCTAACCTGCAGCTAGGTCCAGTATGGACTAGATAGATGCAGCTCTGGGTCCTAAAGTTTTGTGCAGCAGACTGGATAGTTTCTCCCAAATCCAGTGTGTCAGATTTCAGTTTTTTCTGACATGAAGAGTAAAGTCTTTTGCCTTCTACATCTGAGCTGAGCTGACAAATAATAATTCTGAGTCTAGGCCTTCTCTGACAGCAACCATTTTTTTTTAATACCTCCCTTTTCATTGCACCAGAGATGCTTTTCTATTCCCTATAATGTCCACACTTATAAATGCTTTTCATAGGAACTGAATGCCACCCCTGCAGGATGAAATCATCTAACTTAGGGTGCACTCTGCTGCATTGTGGACTTGCAGCCGGTACCTAGATCTTGGACCTCAGACAATTCACAACCAAAGAGGGAGGTGTGTCATGTTTTTGAGATGCCAAATACCCGTGTCTTTCTGAATAATCTACAAGAGCTGGGAATTCCAGGATATCCACACCTTCAGTGAAAATAAACAGATAAACAAATCTTGGAGTGAAACTAAGGATCTTTATTTTACCAGAGGCCCCTCTCACCTGGCTTGGAGAGAAGGTAGCCTCCTTCATCCTCAGAGACCCCAGTGCCTGACACTCCATTCTGCTTTCCACACAGCATCTGAGTTTCAAAAGCAGGAAAAAGAGCTTGTTTTCCATCTCTTGGGGAGTGGAAATGTATTAAAAGCCAGGCTGGGGGAGGAAAGCCTGGAGCCTGGGCCTTTCTCAGGTCAGCACGGTAACGTCTTGTCATGGATGCTCAAATGAGCGTCCTGACAGTGCCCAGTCTAAAAGGACAGCTTGGAGTCTGCCTGAGGAGAGCACAAGGTCCTTGGGGTGAGGTGAAAGGGGCCCTCACCGCCCAGAGTTGGCTCGAAGGTCGTGCTTCAGGACTAACATTTCTTTAAAGCATCTCAGAGTATTTTCTGACTGATTCCACATGAAGCATGGCATCATCTGTCACATACTACTATTTTTTTGCAACTCTGAGCTCTCTGTACTTCACCTTCTGTGAATGGACAGGGATGCTTCAATGCAAAAGCTCTGACAGACCAGCTGAGCTACTCTGTGTTTGATGAACAGTTGTATAAGAGCCTGTTATACACCTTAGTTTCTGCCTAAATCTTCAGTTGCCAAATGTTTAACATGTTCTAAAACTGCTTCTGGACAGCCAACAGTAAGAATGACAGCTATCTTCAGATTTAAGGTAAAACAAAATGCTTATGACTTTTTATTTATTTTCTTTTTTGTTGTTGTTGTTTTCTTTTAATTGCAGTTTCTTAGACTGTGTCTATTTAAATTAAGGCTTTTCCTTGAGCCATTGCAGGCAATGAAATGTGTATAAGAATTTGCTCAGACAGAGCTGAGTAAAACAGTGGGAGAAGGACTATCAACATATTTCCCCATGACTCCTGGTACTCCAGGGACCATACTGACTGTCTAGTCACTCAAACCAAAAATCCCCAATATTAGTTTCTATTGCTGTTTCTGATGGAAGAGACTTCATTATACAGAACTGATAAGAGAAAGTGACCTTGAGGGAGAGTCACATAGGTTTATACATAAATACACAGTAAAAACCATATTTCATGACAAAAAATCTTCCCATAGCATCCACACACCTTTATCTGGATAAATATTCATTCATTCAACTCTTCTGTCCCTCTAGCTTTTTCAGCCTTGCAGTATACTAAGTAAATTCTCTGGACCACTTGGTCTCTTCTTCCAGTCATATCTTGATGTTGCACAGGACAAGAAACACTTCATTTACCTCACTGATAGCCACTGGCAAAAGCAGATTTTACTGAACAAGAACCATGTGGTGTAGGCATAGTCAAAAAGGTAGCTGTTAAAATGTAGGCTAATTATCACTGTGGCATTTCAGCTTTCTAGCACCTGATGAATGACTCGACTAGCCAGACAGATTATTCTTCAAGTCTTACTTATTTCAAAAAAGACCAAAAATACTTGCAGTTCACTCCTGAAACTGTCACTGAAATACAATAATAATCAAACTATACAGAGCTGAGCAATCCATTACTGAGATCACAATCCTTCAGCTTTTACAAAAGAAAAAGTCTTCGTAAAATCTGCACTTTAGTCTGCATAAAGGGCTGCTGGCTAAGGACCTAAATTGAGCAAAAAGAAGACTCAGATACAGCACCCTCATATTTGCATAGCTTTACATGAGCTTAGCTCAGTTTTCTCACTCTAAGTGAGGTTATTTGTATTACACCTTCCACACTACAGCAGAAGTAATTTAGGAAGGTGGTAAGGTCCTCCATCAGATGTTTAAACCCAGTCAGATTCTTTCCCCTGTAAAATGGATGGCTCAGCATGAAAGCAGTGTTACATGCTTGGATAGCTACTATTCGTTCAGTTGCTTAATAGAGTCCATTATGCACCCAATGTTTTCTGAAAACACACAAAGGTAAACTCTGTTCAGAGGAACTTGATCTTCTCTTCAGACAAAGCCACATCCCCATTTTTTTTTTCAACAAAGAATAAGGTCATTGCTTTAAAGTCAAAGAAATTACCTATTAGCACACTCGGTTTTATATCTTTAACAATATCTTCTAGATTTTTCATTTCACCATGTTCGTGGGCAAAACGCTGTTTCTCATGTGTTAATGAGGCACGCCCCTGAGTATAGAACAACAAGAAAAAGATATTTAAGTTTAATGGACCCTAATATCCTGGGATAATCAGTTTACAAAGTATCTGGTTTAACATATCCTATTTTAATTTCTACTTTTGCATCTATCATATCACACAAAGTTACACTGTATACAGCTAGCATGCTTAGGATAATTTAGGACTAACCTACCTCTATAAGCAGTCAATAAATTCAGTAATTGTACTTGAAAATGAAAATAGCTGTAGAACACCACAGTATTAACATCTATTTGAGCAATTATATGAGATTTGTAACTTAGCAAAATAAAACTAGTTTCTCCTAGCTTTTCCAGCTTTGCTCTTGTCTAAAAGTATGGAGACTATACAGTGGGTAGCTGTTAAAATATATACTATTTAGACTATAGTAGAGCCTACATTTTTCTCCACATTTTTCATATTTAAGTCATTCATTATTAAGGATGGAATAAAAAATAATTCTAACCAGATGTCTGGTGCACCATTTCTGCATTAACAAAATTGACTCAGCTGTAAAAAACTTTCTCCCTAATCTCTACTGGCAATTTCCACCCACTGATGCCCAACAAGGTTTCCAAACAGAACATGACACATGCAGGAGAAAGGGCTATAGAGTATCACTGACATGGACTTGGGCTGCAAAGTGGGTTTGAGCTCAGTGTAACGTGGAGTGTGGGGCGAGGATGGGCCAGAGTTTGTGACAATTCTGTTAGTTGTCTAAACATGCAGAGCTTTGTCTGCACACAGACATCTGAAAATTTCGGGGAAAGGTTTAAAACGAGCTCGCCTCCACCCCTCGTTTTGGTCTCGTGCCCGCAGAAAATATCACTGCGAAGGCACTTTTCAGATACAAGTCTAGGAGATGGTACCAGCCCTTCAAACATCTTATAATTTCAGACAGAAAGATGCAGATAAAACAGATATATAGGGAACTACATGAGGAAAATTGAATGCTGAATGTAATTTTGACCAAATAGCCAGGACAGGTATGTATTGTCTCCCCAGCCACACCTTTTACAACTGATAAAATGAAAGTTTCCTTAATCTTAGCAAGATTATTAAGGCTGCACTGAAGTATTGGAACAGAATTCATTCCACGATTCCACCAAAGTCTACGAATTTGAAATTTTTGGCTCAACTTAGGCCTGCATACATCATCAGACATAAGCCACAGTTAGTTTTTATAACAAAACTGAGCAAGCTGATGCTTCATTTCAGACCGCAGTTCTGCAGTGTGGCAGCACGTGGCCGTGCTGGTCCCATTGCTGAAGCTCCTCTGCTGGTCCTGGCTCAGCTAGTGCCAGAGCTGGTGGGCAGAAGAAGAGGCTGTTCCTCATCTCCATCTGCAAGGAAAGCACTTCCATCCCAAGGGTGCCACAGGAAGCTGTCATGTGGTCAGGGTGACTGAGCTGCTCTGCCCCTCAGCATGCCAGCTGCTTGCTCCCCCATGATTACCAGGGTATTTCCACAGATCTCTCTTTTCTACACATTTTTCTGTCTCAATGGGCTTATGCAGGTCTTAAGTGTTCTCCTGGAGCGATCAGCACAGAAATACTGAGATAGAGGCACTTCATTTCCTTTGTGGATAAAATGTGGAATTGTCAGCCCTGAGGGAATGCCGCAGTATTAATCATTTTTGGCACGTTCATGCCTGAATCATTCCACCACCATATGCATTTTGCAGTCTGCCATTTCCCAGCACCCCAGCAGATGTCCCCACAGTCTGCACACACACTTTAGAGCTATCTCACTTTAAAGCAGGAATTTTCCTTAATGTTTTCAAGGGAAAAATATGAAGCTTTCTTTTTAGTCAGCAAAGAAAAAGAAAGCCCAACATTTATGACTTCCAGACCAAAAGTTGTTGCTAGGATTAACTCAAAATACTATAATAAAGGCCACTTCTCATTATAATCTGCTGATTGGTTGGAATTCAAATGCTTGGTGGTAGGTTTGCTGGAGAGCCAGGAGTGAGTGCCCTGGGCCACCATCCAGTCCCAGGCTGCTTCTTTAGATGGTTCCTTAATGGCTCGTCATGCTGCTGCTGAGGAGGCCAGTTTTCCATCTGACCTTAAAATATAACCTCTAGGAGACTGCCTTGGGCTACTAAGGAAAAAAAAATAATCACCTCCAAGGGCTCAGTCTTCAGGCTGTGGCAGGCTGGTAGTTCTGAGCCCCTCCAGCATCTGTAGATCTGGACAGATTGCTCAGGAAAGGTGTCCTTTGATTTTTTTTCCTCAGCACATAACAGCCAAGAGATCAGGCTGACATCTTAGTGGATAAAAATGTTGCTGTTCTTTCATTTTCAATTTCAGTCAAAACAAAAAACTAAAATCCTTCATGAAGCAGACTTACTTTTTTATACAGTTTAACACTTGACTGGCTTTTGAGTAGGTGCTAGAACACTGATGAAACACCAGGGATTCCAAGTACTGACATTGACAATGATCTCTCATTTAATTGGCTACAAAGGAGTACTCAAACAGTAAGGATGGGATCCACGACAACATTTTTCAGGCTGTTAGGTAGCAAGACTAGTGCTAGCAAGATGGGTCAGCTCAGGTCAGATTCACTTCTGCCTTACCCTAATTTCTATCTGCTCTTAATTTCACACGTGATATTCCACCATTCTAAAAAATATATAAACAAACAAAAATTCAATGCAAGTCAAAACCCAAACAATTTAAAATTTATGTATTTATTCAGCTTTGGTCTGAATTAGTTTGATCCCATTAGTCAGCATAGATCATGTCTCCAAGTAAATATTTTTCTAGCACATTAACTAAGAATGAAATATTAAATTATATGGCTTAGCAAAAATAACAACAGCTATGTACATAGAGATTTTTGCTTGGAAAATGTTTATGAAAGACATTGTATGGTTTGGTTGTTTGGGTTTTTTGGGGGGGGGTTTAAATTTATATATATTAAAATAAATTAGAATTATAGAATGGTTTGTGTTGGAAGAGACCTTAAAGATCATCTCCTTCCACCCAGCCTGCCATAAGCAGGGACACCTTCTGCTAGACCAGGTTGCTCAAAGCCCCATCCAACCTGGCCTTGAACATTTCCACGGATGGAGCATCCACAACTTCTCTGGGCAACCTGTTCCAGTGCCTCAACACCTTCACTGTAAAAAATTTTCTTCCTAATTTCTAATATGAATTGACCCTCTTTCAATGTCAAGATGAAATCCCTTGTCCTATCACTCCATGCCCTTGTAAAAAGTCCCTCTGTGGCTTTCTTACAGGCCCCCTTAGGTACTAGAAGACTGATAGAAAGTCTCCTGGGGCCTTCTGTTCTCCAGGTTGAACCATCCCAATTCTCTCAGCCTTTCCTCATAGGAGAGGTGTCAGAAATGCATTTTAATTGTTAATTCAGTGATCCCAAAGGAGCTACATAACACCTCCCTAAGCTCTACATCCAAGATTTCAAGACCAGCCAGTTGATTTGATTACAAAACTTCAATAGTTTAGAGACCAGTCCTTTAGGCAGTATTTTTTTTCTCCACCAACTGATAAATTCTTAAGTTCTTGTCTCCACCAAGTAGAAAGGCAGCAGCAAGAGCATGACTAGCTTTCCTCTGTGCCCTGCCAACAGGGCAAGCGAGGGATGCAGGAAGGAAAAAACAATTCAGTTTTGTGTATCTTCCTTAAAATAAGGGCCTGCCAGTCCATTTAGTACAAGCTTTCATTCATCCCTGAATGCCTATGGCTGGAATAAGAAATCACAGAGTTTTTGTCAGCCAGCAGAAAGAAGAGGATGGAGCCAAAATGCAGAAGTTTCAATTCTGGATTTGTGTGGTTTGCTGTCTTGTCTCCTTCCTGACACTGGAGATTTGCAAAGTGGCTGGACTTGTCAGTGCTGAGCTGCTCTGACTAAAACATCTTCCAGAAGCACAGAGCACATCTTCTGACATTTCCATTGCCAGCCCTGGCTTAGCCAGCTTTTCTACTGTGGCTGCTGGGAAATGAGCAGTAAAGGATCAACACAAAGCAGCATAAATCAGAAATTGCTCTGGTCTGCCTGCATCTCTATAATCCTAAGATTCTAACATGGCACAGAGCTTACTGGTATTTCCTTTCTTCTCCTAACAGGAAAAGGAAAAAATGTAAAACACACAATACTTTGAAGAGTTTGAATGAGCTCTGAGATTCTGCGTATGAAGCTCTGAGTCTTTTAAGTAGAAACACCACCTTCAGTCACTTTCAGATGTCTTCTAAGTCCACTGTCTTGCTCTTTCAGCATCATTAAAAATTCATTCAGTCAATGAAACGGGCTCAGAAAAAAGCAGTCTAAAGACCTTTGCAGTACACCAAACCTCTGTAGAGTCTCATTGCTTCACTGAAGCACCTCAACGCTCACCATACAGGGGAGAGATTTTGGGGAGAGATTTTTTCCAGGAGCTCCTATCAAAGGATGTTATTGCACTGTTGTTCAAATAGCTGTACAAAGACTCCTCTGGGCCAGGCATCAGCTGTCTTAAGGTATATTGTGTTTTCTATTATGTACTGCATATGTAGATGTGCATAAAGATATATGTGTCTCTCCTGCATCAAGAGACACTACCCAAATCCAAACAGAAAGTCTTTCACACTGAAATCCACAGATGAACCAAGAGATTTAAGGTGATACCTTGTGCAGCTATTTAGAGGGGAAGACACAAACTCTTTCAATAGAAAGAGGAAGGCAAAGTGAGAAAAAGAGGCTACATATTCTCCCTGCTTTTACTGCCCAAATGTATTCATCATCCTAAGAAAGCAACAAAAAAAGCACCAAGATTATTTCCTTATAATCTGAAATGCTATATAATCTTATTTTTTTTAAATCTTTTATAGAATAAGTAATTTTCTGGGGACATTATAAGAAGTTTGCTTGAATTGAAAAAAAACCAAAAACAAAAACAAAACAAAAATCAACCAAACAAAACAAAAACCAAAAAGTAAAAACAGGCAACCAAAAAAATACTAAAAATTAATGTACCACAAAGAAAATAATACTATCTTTAATGGCTAATCAGGCTGCCTGAATAAACTATACAATATACTTTCACTAGAATACTGAAGGTTGAGAATATTAATAATACTCAAAAAGATTAATAATCCTGAAGTCCAAAGACTCAAAACAAAAATGCCAGAAATTACTTTTTAGTGGCAAAGTATTGCCTCTATCACAGTATAATCCTGTACCAAGTAACATTTGAATTATTTTGGATTTGAACAAAAGAGAACAAAGCAGCTTGAAAACAGATATATTAGAAGTCACTGTGGTATCTGAGATGGAAAGTAATATGAACTAAATTCTTTATTAGCAAATGAATTACAAAGGTGGACTGTGTTAAATCAGCAGATGAAGTACAGAGATAAAGAAACAATAGCGGCATTCTCTGATTGTGACATTATGTATGAAAGATTTTGGCAATCCTAAAAGGTCTCTACTCCTTAATGGGTCAGAGTCATTGGTATTATATTTTATTATTACAAAACACAGTCTCATGAACATCAGGACCTTTCAATTCAAGGACTCAGTAGTTAATAGCTCTATGAAAAAATTGCTTGTATTTTGGATTTGAAATGAAAGCAGTTCATAGGGAGCAGTTTCAGGGAGGGTTCTGAAGTTTCTAGTTTAAGGGTCTGATCAACAGGGGTCAGGTTTCAAGCAAATGTACATCACAGTTTTCACAGAAAGTTACTCTTATCGTCACATTATAGCCAAATTGAGGCTCAGATAACAAACAAAAATGACCCATCAATAAAACCCTGAGAATTTTCATAGAAAACAGCTGTAAAAACAGGAGACCAGACTGCACAGCAGACATCTATGTGGGAAATTAGAAAATGGGAGGCAAACCTTACAAACACCACCAAAGTACAGCCTAATCCATGGCCTGTTTGAGCTGGCTCTGCCGGGGCTGCCCCACGAACCAGGGCTGCAGAGCAGAGCAGCTCTGTAGCAGCCAGGAGAGAGAGGCAGGGCTGGAAGCTCTCCCAGAACTGCTCTTCCCATCAGCTGGGAGGCAGCTGCGGATCAGGCAGAGCACCCTGACGACTGCACTGTCCCACATTCGAGGCAGTGCTGGCACTCGTCCCGTCTCACCACCAGGGAGGCACAAATCTATTTATATATAAACACTTGCCTCCATTTCACTGTGTCAACTGTGGCTTATTTAAACAAGAATTCCGAGATCAGTACACAGATACATTAATAAAATGATTTGAGGTTCTTAAATCCTGAAGACATGAGAACCACAAAAGACATGAGAACCGTAGACCGGGGAGCAAAGCAGTCCATTAGTAAGTTGAATATTTCCAACTGCAAATGTTTTGGTTTTACTTGCATTCTTCCTGTGAGTTCCCTACTGCAGAGTTAAGAGAAAAACAAGCAAAAAAGCAACTGCGAAAAAAAGAAAAAGTGGTTAAGAGTCATGGGAGAGGGTGGTGAAGCACCTCCCTTTTGGGAGATGGTCTCTATGTGGCTTTTTTAATCTGTTTCATCACAAGTCATTGTCTAAAGGTTGTTGAGAGATCTAGGCAGGTATTGCAGAGGGACCTTCATGGGGAGGCTGCAGAATCATGAAAGGGATGGCACAGGAGGGGGACAGAGAGCGGGCTGAGAGGGGACAGGCCAGGCTTCCCCCAGCCAGGATTCCAGGACAACATCAGGTACAAGAAGTCACAAAATGCAAAATAAAAAAGGTGGAGGTGTGGACATGGACCCACTGGGCAGGGGTTGACAGAAGTCCAAGGGCCTGCAGGTGACAGACACTCCTCATTTTGACTGTGCCACCTCATTTAGGAGCTAAAAAGCAGAGACATGTAAGCCCTCCCAAAACGCCATATCGAGACTCTAATTATAAAGTGACAGTGCCTCCTGATCAGGCCCATCATCCAACACCTACAGGTGAAGAAAATACTTTAAAACCAAAGCAGGCTACTTGAGCACACAACTAATAAACTGTTGCCAATTGTGTGAAAAACCCACAACATTCTGAGGAGACAATGCCATAATAGTTGGCAGTAAAACATACAATTACAGTAAGAAATACAATTCTGGTGCTGACTTTAAAACATACTGTTAGAAAAGTAGGGCTGTTTTAGTCCTGTAAAATTTATAAAGTACCCTTTCCATGTAAATAAGCACACATGGTTAACAGATTAACAAGGTTAACAGGCAGGACAAAATTTATAAATACAATTATTTCAAGAAGATAAGATCTGAGAACCAGAGCAAATCACAAATCCACAGAACAGCAGAAAACCGAGCAAATCAATCATTAATTTCAGTGACAGCATGAGCAAAAGAAATAATAAATTGCCCAAATTAGGTCCCCATCTCATGAGTACATCTTATGCACACGGTGTCAGAGTTACATGCCAACAAAGGCAATGGGTTTTGGTGGTGTCTCTTTTAGAGAAACACTCCACCAATCACCCTTTTGCCTTGTTCTCATACATTACTCACTGAGCATGAGTAATGCCATGAGCATTCGGAGACAAATTAATGTTTCCTTTTTGCAAAACTCGTACTTGACATAGAACACGATCAATGTGAGATGAAAGTGCACAGATGAATTCCCCAGACATCAGAAAAAGTGGTGAAGCAAACAAGGATTGCTTTGCTGGGATGTTACGTGAGTAAAATAAAGCAGAAACTGCTTTGAGTGATTGTGGCACCTTGGAGATACTCAAGGCATTGCATCTTTGTTAAAATGTAAATCATTTTTTGGCTCGAAGAGTCCCAGCCAGTTGCAGTCAGCCATAAAAGAACTGATCAAGAACAGAAGTGTCAGAATAATTGACTGGTGATAAAAAGAAAGCTAGAAATAATTAAAAGCTAGCAGAATTGGCAGACAGTGGGATATAAAAGTTAAAACCATTATCAAATTCATATCCAGTATGAAATTGAAACTTTTAAAAAGTGATTATTGATAAAAAAAAATTTAAAAAACCAGTAACAGACAGCCTGGATTATGATATTTCATTGTGAGCTCTGAAAATTCTTTCACTTGTTATATGAGTCTGGCACTGAAATTCTAGTAACTCCCAAATGTCCCCCTTTCTCTTCCATCATTCTCTAAGAAAAGACTGAACCATGTATGTACCTAGCTTTGACCAAACCATGAACTTTAATTACAGTCATACCCAATGCCAGTTAACTGGCTGTGAGAATCTTTTGCAAATAAGATTGCCAGGGATAATGAAATGGGGGAAAGAGGATGAAAAATTAAATCCTTTTATGTGATTATCTACAGGTTTACCTGCTTACCTCCATTATAATTGATCAGGACCACAGAAATGGTTAAATTTTTGGGATCTATTTCAGTCTTCCTCTGATACTAAAAGATCAATATTCTGAGGCCTCCAGCCATCAGACCTCAGTGAATATTCTTGTGCTTGTCATATACGGTTTAAGATCACACATCTAATGGATATTTAAAATACAAATCACTCGACTAGACAGAAATATTACTGTGCTGAACTAGAAAGAATAAAGTGCAAAACTGTCAAAAGAAACATTTCTCCAAGGTGACTTACTCTTTAAAATTAAGGATGTCATTCATCCCTCTGCAAAGAAACAACTATTGTGCACTAGAGATTATGTGGTGTACAAAAATGTAATGCTGCCTTGCAAATTACAGAAAAACTTCAAGAGAAGCATGTTTGGCAGCCCCGGAACATTCCCTGTCCATCCTCAGCACAGGGGCAGCCATCATTGGCAGAGGGTGGGGGGAAGTTTCTACGAAATCCATTTAAATATTAAAAATGCCTTATTAACTGTATCATATTTCTAGGAAGTTCCAAGAACCCTCTTGCCTATCACCCTACCCTGTTTTTTGGTATTGCCTTAGAAAACAAAACAAAACAAAAAGCAATAAAAGCCTTTGCAGCACATTACTGAAATGATCAGACAATGGTGAACCTTATGAATATCCCAACATTCTCACATTCTGCCTTTCTCAATTAGTTGACACAAAAGAATTTATTGTCTTTAAAGTTCATGGACTAAGACTTGGCTACTAATACAGCTAAACATGACACTATAGCAGCTTTAAAGAAGACACAAAACATGTTCACCACACATCATACATTTATATAATCTGTGGGATTAACAGAAAGAGTATGGCAACACTGAGAATAGGGGAATGGAATGTGGGAGACATCACCCACCAATGTGTTGTAGGTAAATTCATCAGACAGACTGGGATTGTGTCATAATTCAGAAATTCAGAACTAAATATGAGTCCCAACTGATTACATATAATCTTCAAGTACACAAGAGTGCAAAATCAACTTTAAAGTGTCTCTTAATTAAGCATTAGCATTTCCATTTGAATGCACTGGGATACTTAAGAGAGTAAGTTTCAAAAAGTCACACAGTTTAAGCAGCAAAATTCTAATGACACTATGATGTGCAAAACTTCCTCACCCACCTCTGGAAAACAGTTTCAAAAGGTGAAAGCATTCTGAGCAAACTTTAAAAGACCAAACAACAACCCCAAACTGGTATCTACAACACTGTAAATTCCCTTGAAGGAATTATGGAACACAACTATGGACAGTTTAACAAACAGAGCCTCCATCACCAGCTCTTTTACCACAGCATAGCAGAAAAGTTGGTCATCAGGCTTGGTTTAATGAAAACAGATGGTTCCCATGGGGGGAAAATAAAATTAACAGGAGAACGAAAACACAGCTGCACTTGAACTAAAATTAAAAAGCCACAAAGGAAAAATTCAGCAACAAAAGTCTGATAAGTGACTTCGTGGCAGCTTTTGAGGGTGGGGAAGAAGAAAAAGGTGGAAACTGCAGCCAGGTCAACAGCAGTTCCCAGGTCATTTTTCTTTGGCTAGAACTGGTTGAAATTCTATAGAAAGCAGATGAAAGGAGGAAACAATGTTTAAATCTATAATAATACATTGCAAAATTAATGACCAAAGGCCAGTATAGAATATAAATGACGTAAAAATTAGTTTAGTTGGACAAAGTAACTGCTGAGTCTTCAGCAATTCTGTTATTTCTCATACTGCTAAAGCAACTGATCAGAACATTTCTAGTATTGAAAAGGTCTCCCTGCTTCACATAAAATTTTTCTGATCAAGCAGGTTTTGGTGAGGCAAATTTTAAGGGACTCTTATTGATCAGGTTTCCATTGATACATGCTCTTAGTAGTAAGAAATAAGTCACAGTTTAGTTTATGCAAAATTTGATTAACTGGTGATCTATGCTCTGATTTTGGTAATTCTTATCTTTGCAATAATGAAAGGGTTTGTAATAATTGAGTTCTTCTGATTTTTACTTTGTTCTCATAAATCTTCCTCATTTTACTTCTTTTATCTCTTTTCTAAGAGTTTGGAAAGTTCTTCAAGCTTTGCAGCATTTTTCTGCAATCACCTAAAGCCAAAATAATTTCCTAAGCGGACCTAAATCATAGTATTCTTTATCAGGCCAGAAAAAGGAACCAGGAATAGTTTAATTACTTACTCACTGTATATAACTTCCCAGCAGTTAAATCTCAAGCCTCTGAGGCTTGCATTGTATTTTCTTTCTTTGGAGGGAGGGTATTTCGCCCTTTTTTTTCAAACTTTTCAGAGAAGAACATTTTGCTGCAGAAGACAGCCAAGAGAGGACTTGCAGAGCCCTAGACCAAGGACATGTTCCCTTATGTCCAGCCTAGGCCTTGCACTGACAGATGTCCCTCAAACACAACACAGCAGCAAGCACCCATCCATTCTCAAGCCTCTCAGGACAGCCAGATGGGAAAACTGGTGCTGCCAGGTCTTCCAGGAACACAAGCCATGACCTGAAATATGCGCCGTCGGTTCCTGCTGCTTGCATCAACATCTGGCCACAAATTCAGCCCTAATCTACCTCAGACAGCTGTTATGTCTGGCGATCACAAACAGTTCACAAATACGCTCCAGGCAGCACATGAAATCCAGTGGACTGCTTTTTGGACAAAACCCAAATTAAAGCTCCACCAAGAAGAATAAGCAGAGGAAAGGAACATCGAGGCTGTGTGAGACACTGATTGGTTTTGGCACTGCTTGAGAGCGCAGAAGCTCAAAGGTGGTGAGGAAAGAATGCAGTCACTAAGTTACTAAAAATTCAGAACCTATGAAAGGAATGAGTTTCTGTGCACCAAGAGCAACAACCCAGATTCTCAGCTGACTGGCAAATTAGCAGTGAGAGGTGTGAAGAGACTGGGACAAGAAACGAGGGAGTGAGAGGAAAGGCTGGTTAACCACCCCGGCTGGATGGACATGGAGCAGAGACCTCTTCTACTGCTTCAGGGCTGTGAAACTCCTACCCTTCTGCCCCTGTTAGTTTGTTTCCTTAATCACCAGGAGGTGATTTTAGTTCAGTTGTATTGTTTGATATGCCCAGTTTCTACAGTGGAAGAAATGGTGCAACCTATTCCTCTTAGGCAACTTCAAAGTGTCCGCAGCCACAGACAAGACACAGGCCTTCAGTCATTTATGTTTGGACATAAAATCACTTCAAAATTATCAGATGAAAACCAAAAGGATTAAAAATACTCATTAAGCAAACAAAAAAAGGCACCAGAGGAAAAAAAAAATCTGTGTCCTAGATACTTGCATTTTTCTGTACCTGATCAGGCTACTTTTGGGATGACTAAGCTGACCTTGGTAATATTTACCCATCTCAATACCTATGATTGCACTGTTTTCCTTCAACAGTATGAGTGAAAGGTGCTGTGATGCTGTTCAATAAGCCAGCAGACACTGCCTGCAGAATGCGTCCTCCTGATGCACAGTTGCATGAACCACAAAAGACCTTTAATGTCAAACAGCCAAAGAACACTCTGGTGTGTTACTAACAAAGATGCCCACAAATACTGCAAACAGACCAGCAAGGTGAAAAAGCAAAGGCAACTGGCCTCTCATCCATTTCCTTTAAGTAGCTCACAAATTATTAAATACATAACCACCTTTAAAACATACCAGTTTCTTTATTCTGGCACATGGAATTCATATGTTTCTTTATTTTGGCACGTGGAAGGAATGAGGTAAGGGTGACTGATGAAGTCTCTCAGCACTTCAAATTCTGACCAGTGCTGATAGCACTGCAGACCACAACATCTGCAACATGAGCTGTATCACTGTGCAGAGAAGCTTTTTGTTGCAATGCATCCATCTCAGTTCTTGCAGAAGGATGGCTTGCCTGCCATACTAGTAATATGTCTATAAATCTTTGTCAAAGAGTGTGCTAACAAATAATAGTCACATTTAGATGGAAAATATTAAACCCCGAAGTTGAACATTTCTTTTCCTACACGTTTTTTAATGAACTGCTGAAAAATTTTCTTCATTATGTGCTCACCCCGGTGAGAAATAGAACAAGAACTCTAAGCATGATCATCCCCCCACCAAGTAACATGGCAGTCTGTCATTAATTTAATAAACTTTAAAAAAGAAAAACAACTTGCTGTGCCAAGAGAGATACTGTTGCAGTTGCTTTCACAGAGAATATGTTCTTTATCTACAGAATTCAAACAGTGTTGTGATATCTAAAGTAATGACAAAATTGTATTACCTTTACGATTAATCCCTTCGAGTCAACCAACCATATTCTTTTGGTAGCTGCATCTTTGGATAGCCCTTCTTTTTCCATAGCCATAACAATGAGGTTTGCTATCCCCAATGCAGCCTGAAGGAAAAAGAAGGAAAGTAGAGTACAAAACAAGAAATTAAAGAAATCCCCTGCTCACGTTTCCTTCACCCACGATTTTAGATAAGTTTTCTAATTTTAATAAACAATAAAACGGAATCATTATTTTTTCATAAAATAAACCTAATGAATTGTTGCTACCATTTGGTAATTAGAAACCGTAATGCAGAAGAATAGTGTAGATAAATCTTAAATTATAGAGATAAATGGTAGTATAGATAAATCTTCAGATTGCTCTTAAGAGTGTGGAGAGCACAATAAATGTTGAGGCTGGAAACTCGAAAATGCAAGAACTAACATTTATTTCACATAATGACACTTCCAGCCCTGGAGGTGTTCAAGGCCAGGTTGGATGGGGCTCTGAGCAACCCGGTCTAGTGGAAGGTTCCCTGCCCATGACAGCAGGGCTCAAACTAGATTAAGGTCCCTTCCAATCCAAACCATTCTAGCATTTTATGATATTCATCTCAGAATACATGAAATATATTTTCTTCTTTGAAATTTTTGTAATTTAAACTAAAGGAAATAACAGTCTGCATGCCAGAAAGTAAAACACAAGAGCTTTTGCTCTTATCTTTTTCTAAGATGTCCATCAGAAAGGTAAGCCTCCTTTCACCTACTATTCATGTGTTTTGTAACTTTAGATTTGGCTGTGCTCCCAGTCAAAGCAGGGGAAAGAAAAACTCACATATCAATCTTTGCTGAAATGTGTTTCATTCCTTCTGGATTTTATAATATTTCATCCAAGAGATTAAATGTCATATAGGTACAGATTGAAAACCAAGCAACAAAACAAGTCAGCAGACTGCATAACAATCTGATTCCAGAAATATTTTGAGGTTACAATTACAGAATTTTTGGGGGTTGGTTCTGTTTCTTCTTCTTTATTACCGAGTTTCACTGAAAATCAAGCAAGATTTCCCTCTTTTTTGTTAAGAAATAAGTAGTTTTATTAAAAAAACAGCTCATGCAGCAGGGGTGAGAGCTACCATTACCTCTTTGCAGCAACAACCACACTAAAACTCTTGACAAAAAGATAAACATTAGACCATGAATTCATCTGCTTGTTGAACATGGAACAAAACCAAGGGAAGGAACTCCAGAGAGATGGATAGTCACGATGCAGTAAGGTGGTGACATGGCAGATATGGATACAAGCCATTTTGAAAACTGCAGACATAGCACCAAATATTTAATGAAATTAAAGAAGCCAGCATAGGGCTTTAGGCTTCATAGGAGAAAAGTCTTATGAAACTGTAGATAAGTACAGCCTGCACTTGTGTGTCAGCAGCTTAGAAATTAATACTGAAAAGTTAGTATAAAAAAGTAGCATGCACAAAGTCTTCAGAAATGGATGACCTTAATATGCAGAATACTGAAAAACTATATTCAATGACAAAAAAAACCCCAAGGGGCAATTCTTACTAAATGTCAGTGACTTGAGGCAATATGTTATATTTACTTTCTCCACTGTATTTCCTCATCTCTCAAAAAATGTTTTGCTTGGTTATATCCAGAGCAGTTCAATAATTTACAGTGGAAGAGCTAAAACTTGAAGTTCTAAAAAGAGAAGAGATCTCAAAAAAAAAAAAAGTCTTATGAAAAATACAAGGCTTTACCAGATGATCAGAGATTTTTAGATTTTTCTGTAAATTTACATTTGAACTAAAAAACAACTTTCAGCAGGTGTTAGTAATCATTCTACCCATTTAATCTTCTTGTTTATTGGCCACATATAACTCAATTAAATATTAATAGAAGTCATCATAGTACAATTTTCCCCTTGTATAAAAATACCTACCTCTCCAGCTCCCTGGAACAGTACTGTGTGATCTGATAATTTGTTCTTGGTGATGCGCAGAGCTGCAAGAAGACCTGCAACAGCAACAGATGCAGTTCCTGAAATTAAAAAAAAAAAAAAAAAAGGAATATATCTGGTTATTCTCGAAACAATTACAAAACTTTACATTTTAAGTAATACCACAGCATATTTTGGCTAAAAGATACCAGTACTGAGGCTAGTAACAAACAGTGGAGCGGAGTTAGAGTTTGCTCTACTTTATTGTTACAAAAGTTAAATGTAAGTGAGAATATAATCAAAATAACATTAAATAAAATACAATTGATTGATTCTATGGATTGGTATAATGGCTAGGCCATTCAAACTCTTGTAAAATACTCTACTTATGAACTTTTTTATAAAGAAGGGTATGAGAGTCCAGAGAGAAGTATTTTAAGAAATGCAGATACTGAAAATCAAGTTACTGGTTTCATTCTTCAAATAGATATACTTCTGGTACAGTAAAATACAAGGCTAAAATAAAACTTCATTTCTCATGAGGAGGTTGTCAGAGTAGAATATCAAACAGAACATTTACAGAGAAGGTAACTAGCTGAAAGAATAAGGCTATTTAAGACTTCAATCCACTGTGACAGGAGTTTCAGTTTAGTATCTTCTAAAACATTGGAGGTACCTTTTAAGTCTATCTTTGAGTTATGCCACACAGGGAAAAAGGCTAACATTTAGTTTTATGATTTAGCCTGGGGAGGTCTTTCTTCTCCAAATCAGAGAACAAGATACCTGTCTGTCTTTGAATGGAGAAATTTTGGTCCTCATTGTGAGAAACAGCTATTAATAAAAAGTAGAGCAAAGAAAGAATTCAAGCAGGCATCTAACTGAAACTTGTTCACAGTGGCAGGGTAAATCTAACCTCTGTGATTGCAGATGTATCTTTGTCAAACTAGTCCTTAAGGTCTTCTTTGAAATACTCTTATATCTCCTCAGCAAGCCATTCCAGTGCTGAACTGTACTTTAGGTTGAAAATTTCAAATCTAAACGTTTCTTTTCTTCTATTTTGGCCTCTTATCTACTACTGGAAAGCCTTTTATTTTGCAAAAAGTCATTTATTCCATTTGAAGACTAATGGTGTTCCAATCAGCTTTTCTTATCTGGAACAATCTCAATTCTCCCACTCTTTCAGAAAGTTTTCGTAACTTGAACTGCTGCACCCAAATTGATACACTGCACTGCAGGTGAATCATCAGCACTGCTGAGTCAAGCTGTCAGCCTCTGTCGTGCTCAAGAAAGTTGTATTTAGTCACCAGGACCTCATATCTGGCTCTCCTGACCCAAAGACTGAAGGTGACTCCTTCTCCCCAGCAGAGCCTACTGGAAGGGGAAGACTTTCTTTCATGTGTTTGTGACTTTATGCAACAAGCTTGTATTTTTCACAAATTATTATCCTCACTAAAGCATAAGGTGAGCCCATAAAAAAATCATCAGACTCTATTCCTGCAGGGAACTTGGATCCCATAAAGACATCCTGTGGACAGGAATGTAGTAGTGGGGTAGGTAATACCTCCAGCAAAGCTGTGTTTTTAGAGGACATTCTGAAGAACTAATTACAGATAGCACTGATTTCTCTAGGACTGAAAAAGCTGTCCAGACACTAACAATTAGGTACTGAAAGTCAAAACATGGGTTTCAACAGTCTTTGAAGATTTATAATGCCTATCTGATTCAGAGAGAGCTGGACCACAGGGAGATCAACACAGGCCCTGCAACGTCCAGTTCCAGGAATAAGAATCAAATTCTTCCCTCTCTGGGCACCAGCTGTCACTGACTGACTCAAGGAAATCAAAGATGAGGCCATGAATTATTCTGAGAAGCCTGCAAGAACTTGCAAGGAGGAGATCTGCTGGCTCCTACAAGTCTGTTCCTGATCACCACTGCCCTAACTCCAATTGCCTACAAGCCATGCAGTTGAGGAGAGAATTCACATTGCTACTGATTTTTCCTTCATAAAAAGTGTGAAACGGGGTTGACCAGCCCAACAAAAGCACTTGGCCCAGAATCAGCATATTGGACAGTTGCCCTCAACACGCAGCTCCCCAAAACTTGCTATTCACAACTCTGTTTTCTCAAAAACAAGGAGAATTTTAAAGCTGAGACAGCAGTTGTCCCCATATTAAACTCTACGAGGTGCTCAAAACAGGCATTCATAGTGCAGGCACGCAGACCACTGATTTTCAAATATATGTATCTAAAACTACAGGCTCTAAAAGAACAGAAGTAGTAAGAAGCCTGGTACTGGGTAAACCTTTTCTTCAATGACACCATTTGGCATCAATGATATCAGTCAGTCATCATCAGTCATTTTCAATGACATCAATGACATCAGTTTCAAGAATGGTTACTTTTTTAAAAATAAAAGGTAATGATTAATAAAATTTAAGCACACATTTAAAGTTAGAAACTTACTTTTTGAAGTAAATGCACTTAAACAGTTAAAAAACGTGTCTTCAGAATTAAGTTTGTTATGTGCTTTTGATCATGACTTTTCACTTCAACCATCAGAAATACAGGACACCTTGTTCTCAGCCTACTTAATGTTTAGACCATATAAATTTGGCATTTTTTACTTCTTTAGTCATTTTTATGACTTATTCTGTCCCTGATTTCTAAATAAAAAAATCTTAAAAATGGTTCCTCTGAGGCATGGCTTTGGGAACAACAACCATCAGGCTGACACACTTCCACCCCACAGTCTCCAAGAACTAGCTTGTTTCTTTCCCAGATGAAATTAAGTCTTCCTCTGGCTAGCGCCAAGCTGGCAAAAACTAAAAATGGCAAAAAAGAGAAGTCAGAGTGTGCTCTCAGTTTCCCTTGGTACTCTACCAAACAATCCTCAGAACCAAAAGGAAAAAATCCCATGGTCTTGTTGGATGCCAAATTCTTTCTCCTATGTTTTATTACACAGCTGTGCTTGCAAGGGAGGAGGAAGAGAGAGCCTACATAACACAGCTTATTCCTAGGACCATCAATCTGATCTCCTGAAAAGGAAAGCTGAGCTGGAGCACTGTAAGATCCCTGTTTTCCTTGAAGTTGTGGCCACCAGAGCACCCTGCCCCAATCAGAGGAGTTCTCAGAGAGCCATGAAAGCTGCTCTTCAAGCTGCTTTGTGGTGACAGAGTCAAAATGAAACACCACAGATTTATAACAAATAGGAATGCTGGGATACCACTTATCTTCATGGCTGATGTACTGTTGCTAAGCTTGTTAGCCAGAAAAATGGACTGTCATTAAGTATTACCAGTTGGGATATTTTTACAAACTCTGGCACCACATGATCTTCTGCTTTAAGGAAAAATAGAAGATATATGAAACATAAATAAAATCCTGCACTGAATGTCAATAACATTTTGCATTGAATATTTGCATGGGATGTGAGCCAGTGTTACCTGTATGTTCATTATGAGGGTGATTCAGAAGAAAGGTTATAATAGCAATAATAGATAAAGGCTTAAATATGACATTTTTCTCAAATCACGATTTGCACAGAAAAAGGTGTTTAGAAAAGGGTGTTTAGAAGCATTCCACACCAATTTTTATTCAGCCTTTTGACTCTGAAAGGAATAATAACCCAGTTTATTAGATTACTGAACCCACTATCACTGCTGCTGGCAGCGGCTGTCATCACTCCTCGTCAGCAGCTTCCCTTATTCCTTCCCACTGAAAGGGGGGCACCGGCAGCCTGAATAGCAGATCTGTGTAACCGGAACTGCTCTGACTAACGCCATGACCTTAAATTTCACCCTGAATACTGGCTCGAGTTTTTGAAACGAATCAAAATGCAATTCACATCCATCTGGCAAGGCAAACGCGAACCACTTCTTGCGGATATCACGAGGCACAAACAGAATTCCGTCGCTTTTCTGACTGTCATTGCCGTAGGAAGGAGAGAATCAGCTTGGCCAGAGCACAGGTTAAATCCCTTGTATGCAGGATAAGATAGACATTGTTCAAGGATATGATTTTGAAAACCCATTCTATTGTCCACAGATTTCTAGAAGATCAATCAAAGCAAATTTAACAAAGGATGTTTTCCTAAAGCAGCGTCAACTGCTGCAACAGCAAACGTTTGTTTCATGATAGTTTTCTAGGACGGTAAGTCATTGTATAAACACAATAGATGTGAAATTTCAAGGTACACTATTCTATTCAAGCCTTTGCTTCCTGTGCAAGATTCTTTAGCCTTGTTACAGTAAACTGCACAACTGAGCATAAATATGTTAACGGAAATCCATGGTCTTTTGGGGGTGACACACCATAAGTGCTTGGGAGCACAGAGTACTTTTTCAGCAGATAATTGAACAAACAAAAATGGGGGAAAAAAGCCCCGAAATATGAGGAATAAGAACTTAATTTCTTTGGATGTAATTTAATTTAAATTAGTGAGAAATGGCTTATTGCACTGAAGCCTTTGTCCATTATTTAAAGTTTAAAAAAATAAAAGTTGTACTCAAGAGTTAGTAGTTCTTTTATGGAATTTTACCTATCTCATTGAAAAAGCTACCAAACAGTAAAAGGGGAGAACTTTCTGCAGCACATCCAAAAACCCGAGATATTCATTCTGGACTAAAAGATTAGGAAGTGGTAAAGTAAAATTCATATTTCTCAATACACACCATAATAGAAATCACATGTTAACATTGCCAGCCATCCAAACAGCACTACACAGAGTGCCAGGGAAAAAATCCATTCCCATCTCCTACACTTACAGGGAAAAAGGGGACTAAAGATCCTATGGAAAAGCTGAGATCTCAGTTGCTAGTGAGGCAAATGCTACAGCTGTGGGTAGTTCAAAAGGCCCCTTTTTTAAGAGATGGGAGCTCCTTCTTCTTGCCATGAATGGGCTTCTCAAAGGTGCATGTGCACACTGCCCTGCTCTGCAGCAGGCAGTGAAAAGAGGGGAAAGGCTCTAGGCAAGGAGGAATGTAGCCTTTCTAAAACATCAACCATTTGGCATATTTGGGAAAGGATACAGAGTCCCAGCAGCACAGGATGGCTGAGGCTGGGAGGGCATTTGGTGCCACTCCTTGCTCAAGCAAGCGGGGCCACCTGGAGCTGGCTGCCTTGGAACATGGGGAGAATGGATTTCTTTTTTAAACCCATAATGAGCAAAAAATGAAACAGAGGAATACTTGTACATACACGTGTGTGTGTGTATGCACATGGGAAATTACACAAAAGCTACAGTAGGGGACTTACTTCAAAACATACTGATTTCAATGTAAATTTATCAATGAGTAACAAAGAGGAGATATCCTCAATATATATATATAGGAAACACACTTCACATAACCCTACAGCTTATGTCCTAATAGGATTTTTTAAATTATTTTATTTTTAAAGTTATTTCATTTTAAAAATCTCAGCATGTTTCACTTGAAAGCCAGTGTCTCTGAACGTAAAGCACATGTCTATGAAAGAAGTTTTCTACAGTTTGCATATCTTGTCAGAATTTGAGATATATGATATAAATATCTGAGCTATTATATGTCATTCCACTCCGCATTTTGCAGAATCTTGGTCAGAAAAAGAACTGGAAGCCCCACGCCCATCACAGCCATAACAACAAACCCAAAATCTTCTCTACAATTTGATTTCAAGAACTGAAATTTCCAAATACCAAATGTATAAAATTTTTATATTAATGTTAAAAGAATTGAATCTTTAAAAAGACAATGCTTGTGACGCAGGAATTCTGATTTCTGAGAATGGCACTGACTTAACATTGAATTGGTCACAACATAGCTTCCAGGTATAATTTTCCTAGTTTTTCAAATGGAAGTCTGCTGAACATTTAACATATATTTTAAATAAAATCAAAATGTAAAATAATTATTTTTTGTGAATGTGAAAATGTCAAATGTCAAAATGTGAAATAATTATTTTAAGTTATATGTGGTCTACATTTTTTATTTTAGGTCTCTTTATTTTCAGAAAATATTGATGCAATCAAACACAGCTGTTAAAAACTAATGACATCTAAGGTCATGACAGATACCAAAGTTAATTCCAATCCAGTGCAATCTCTCCCTGTAAATATTTTTATTGGCATAAAATACAGGCCCTGTGTCCACCATAGGGGAAAACATTGCAACTAATAATCATTGCAATTAATAATTGAAATAATTGACCTACATAGAGGCAGCAAGACTAGAGAAATTTATGCCACTATTTGAAATGTATCCATGGTAGCAATGATTGCAACCAGCTCCCACATGATCAGCACTGAGAGACCCACAGAAACCAAACACACAGCTCTAAAGACATGCAGTCATGCCTTAAGCCACTGACTGTGCTCAAGTAACAGAAATTCTTTCAACAGACTCACCAAAGTCAAAATGGATGTGGAAAGGGAGCTCTCTGGCACCCTGGCTTTGCAAGGGGCAGGAAGGTGTGCCCAAGCCAATCCCACCCACAAGCAGGATTTCAGCA
The DNA here is from genome assembly GCA_013400495.1 of Nicator chloris. Lineage (NCBI taxonomy): Eukaryota > Metazoa > Chordata > Aves > Passeriformes > Pycnonotidae > Nicator > Nicator chloris. The sequence continues at coordinate 42,394 of WAAE01017327.1, forward strand.
CTGCCTTGTGACTAGGACTTGAGCTTTAGCAGATCTTAAGAGACTTGTTCAACCTCCCTGCAGCAGGGAAGGGAACTGGTTACTTTCTTTAAGGAAATTTTCAAACTGTGAATCCCAAGGCTGCTTCCTTCGAGGGCGGTCAGGCCCAGAACATCTCTCACCCCGAGAAACAGCTTTGTTTGGCAACACAGGCCCCATGGGTCCACTCCCAGGCAAGGGTTGGAAAGAAAAAAAATCACATATCATATCTTCTAGAAAATTCCACCCTTTCATTATGACAGCTCCTTCCTAAATACATTGGAGATGAGCAAAGCTAGCAACCTGACCTAATTCAGGAATTTCTAAATGTTGTGAAATTTGACATTACAAAATTAATTCATATTTCTCCCATACGGGAAATTATGATCAAACCGGTCTCAGTTTTGGAAAAGGTTCTCTAATAGTTAGAACCAGATAAAAGGATTTGTTTTAAACCAAAGGCTTTCTCTGATTTTCTTTTCCAATAATCTGTCTCTGTATTTCAGAGAGAGAGAGAAAAAAAAGCATCAAGCTGATTTGTGGTCAGAAGAAAAATGGACAGGAATCCAAGGGAAAAAGTGAATATTGTCTCCCTAAGGAAACATTGCTATTGTGTTTGTAAGAAGATATTTTGAAAATACAAATATGGAGAAATTATTATAATTTCAGGGGGAAGAAATTCACCACCTATCCAAAAACAAAGATGCTTTCTAAAATGCTAAAGTACAAAAAATTTTATTATTCCAATACAGACTTATACCATTTGGTCAGAATCCTGTTCACCTTTGCTCTCAATTCCTTGTGTACAGAGAGTAATGTAGAAAAAAGTTACAAAGCTTTCTCCAAAGGATGTGACCATACTGTAGCAAGGATAAAGACTGTTTCCAGAAATTCCTAAATCTGTCTATAGGCGATCCTTAATGGCCAAGCTTTAGTGGTTTTCTGTGATTGTTGTTTTGGCAGACTTTTCCAAATGTTCTGCAATAGTCAGTTAGGGGCAGGCTGACTCCCTGTAAATAACTGTCAGCTAAGAGAGGGTAACTGCATTTGTCCAAGACAGTACTTGCAGATGGATACATGCAGTTTGCCATGTTTTCTTTATCGTTTTTAGTGTCTGTCAGAAATCAGGATCATATATTAGGGTATTTTTTAGACTTGAGACACTGAAAGGTCCTCATTGCATCACTATGATATATAGGAATCCTTTCTCTGACTAACTTATGTAGATAAAAAAATCCTCAAGCCTTTCTAGGAAAGATATTAAACATTTCTTTTGATCTTAAAGTAGCTTTCTCTTGAAAAATATTAGCACTAGGAGAAACTGTGTTTAAAATACCATGTAAGCACTATCTTCAGAAGATGATGGCAAATTAGATGCAGTGCTAAGTTTCTTTGCTTTTATTGGCCTGGCACTACTTGTCAGCTTAACTGCTGTAGAAAATACAACTTGCATACAGAGCAAGCCACTCTTTCAAGCAGCCTGGAAAAAATCATGCTATTTATAATCCAAAAATCTCTAAGGACTGTTAAAGAAGTTAGCACCATCCATTCTCATTATAGTTGCTAGGTGAAAGATCCTTAGAGTTTATAAAGTTGGAATAGGAAGAGGGATAAAAGATCAATGGGCTGTTATTCTAACTCCACATTAGAGGAGAAGATGACATGCTATGAGAAAAAAAGTTATTGAAGGTAACTACGGGGATATGATGACAAATGACAGACCAGAAATAAATGCATCCACTTTCACCACTTGGAAGCTACACAAATATTAAGGATGGAGATCACCCAAAAGTAACAGGCATTGTTTGTGAAAATATCAAAGGCCCCACAAGCACAAATTAGACTGCAGAAAACGAATAAATTAAAAGATTGCACATGGCTGCACTTCTAAGGAAGGCTGATAGCTGCTACAGCAGCTCAGACAAAAGCCAAAGGGATACCTTCCAACACTTCTGAATGTCAAGACACATTCCAAGGTGCAGGAGAGAGAATGAAGTGGTTTGAAAATGCAAATACATAAAATGCCTTGTCAAGCAAATTTGCCCACAGTTGATACACTTTTGCTGAAAACCTTCCATTTCTCTGAAACCACATTCTACTTGAGTCTCTTTCTGATTTGGATTAAGGAACCTTCATCCTGCAAGGAAAGAGAATTCCCTGTGGGAGCTGATGAAGTGCTGTAGCCATGGCTACACTCAGACCCTTCAGGATAGGAAGCACCATGCTTCTTACAAAGGGAAATGACATTTTATAATTAGTCTATTTCCCATCTGGGAGGTTGTCCTCCATAATCTGTTTCAGATGCAGAAGTAGAGCTCAGGCAGGCGTATAACAGGAACACAGTTCATGTGGACAGCCAAATCCCTAACACCAGAAAGACAAGGGCTATTTGCATCCACTGCCATGCACTGAGTCACTGAAATATGACCGAGGTCCCAAGCATGACTCAATATGGGCTTCTGGAAAATTCCAGCTCCTAATAGTTGGCTTAAAGTGTCACTGAAAACCATGAGCAATGAAGACAGGTTAACTTCCATTTTTGACCTGTCACTGCTGAGACCTTCATGTACCCAAGGAAACATGAGGGATAAGAGGCAGCTGGATACCGAGGGCCCTCTCTGGGTCAGCTCATCTGACTTCAGCCTCCTGTCAAGGATGGGAGCCCAGCCAGTGCCTTAGAGGAAGTTATACACTGACTGCCCTAGAGGAGGTTATTTTCCAGTGCTCATTTCCTGACAGACAGAAGGCAACCCAAGTAGTAGCATACACCCCTTCAGCCCTACTTGTCTGTCTTCTTGGGAGGGAGGGACAAGATGCCTGTTTAGATTGAGCACTGCGGAATCCCCCTTGTTGATATTTCCCATCCTAGATATTTTCCTTTTTCCAGCTGCCACAAATGATTCAGATGGGAAAAAGAGAGTCAAGGGGATCATTTCCCTCTAAAACTGAATGAGACTGTGAGGAAAATTACATGAATATTTAACTGAGTTGTCAGCTTAAGAACTGAAATAGAGTTTGACATTTATCAGTCCAGTTGCATGGGGGAACAGCAGAGCAATTGTCACTGAAGTGGCAAAAAAACAAGAAAGTACATTCCTGGTTTGAGCTTTGACATTTGCTCAAAGAAGTCAGTCATTTATATGGGGAAAGCATTCACACACTAAACTCTTAAAAAAACCCCCAAACCCGGAGAGTGAACATCTAAATAAAGCATGAGGTGTAAATGAGAGGTGAAAGGTTAAGAGCAAATGCAGCTCACCAAAAACCGAGGCTGAGGAAACCTAAGGCAAAATGTGACCTGTACATCTACAAATATCACAATAAAGCTGATATATTTTTTTCCCCTGTGGAAATTAAGACTTATTTTTCTGGCATGTGGGAACAATAGTGAAGAGAAGAAAAGAAGTTTGTTACCTTGAATGTCATCATTGAAAGTGCAATACTTGTTACGGTACTTATGCAGGAGGCGGAATGCATTGGCATTAGCAAAATCCTCAAACTGAATGAGGCAGTTCATGCCATATCTAGAAAAACAAGAAATTATGCATTATGTTTAAAAAGTTTCAAAATTACATGTTAAAAAGCTAGTAATATTTGTGGTCAGATTTTGAATACAAGTATAATGTGAATCATACAACTCTCAACATGTTTCTGTTATATTCGTTATCTTTACATTCATACAGATTATTTAGAAGGCATAATCACACTACTAATAGTATTTACTCAGTTCTAAGTTCTGAATAGGAGATCAGTGGAAAAGGCCTTCATCCTCTGCAGATATCTTAACAGAAGTCTCTACTGAGCAATTACCTAGTGAACAAAAAAAGGTCCCTCCCAACACAAACCA